>JAUESI010000010.1:8883973-8902534 GCA_032275145.1 Synergus laeviventris
CAACAATAAAAATAATAAATAGTGATTAATAATCATTTTTATAAAAAATTTACCCTTTGAGCTTAAAAAAAGTTCCCTATAAGTGACAAAAAAGGATCCTATTTACCCTACTTTTTTTCTTGTACCTAGGGATGTGAGGCCTGAAACGTGCCTCCCTCCAACTTGAGTATTATTCAAGAATGCTGTTCCGTTTTCTGACAGTGTAAGGTTTCATTTTCAAGACAGCTAGCTGACTGCCATCTCATGCTCCTTCTCACACCCTTCCTCAGCTATATTATTAATAATGGTAGGAATTTCATTAGAGTTGTACGGAATACCAAAATGTCTGCACCGATTTAGCTAATGCTTGTTAGAAAGTATGCATAACATTCGGCCTGGACTAATTACAAAATATGATAGTCACATTGATAAATATCTATTAAGTCGTAAATGAGGCTTCTTTAATAGCAATTTTCACCCATCGATGTTTACGTAAACAGCGTTTATGCTTTATAACTACTCCGTTGGAGTTATTATAATCGTGAGAAACAACACGTTTGTATGATAGTGTAGTTTTGAACAATGTTGTACTATTAAACATTACACATTTCCGGCTATTATACTCATTGGAAATTGTAATTTACCTCCGACGACGATGCTTTTGATAATAAATGATAGAGAATTAATGCACAATCTACAGATAATTGTGAACAATTCGAAACTCTCGCATCGCTCGTGAATGTTCTGCATTTAGTTATATATCATTTTGCTCACTTTCGTCACAGATCATTTATATTATGTTTCAAACATTCATAGATTAACAAACAAGCAAAAGCAGTTAGTTGTTTTTTAAGTGCTAATGACATATACTCTTTAGAAGTAAAATCTTAGACTCTATTTTGAAGTATCTGGTAAATGTGGAGGATTGATATAGTTTTGGTAATTGTGCTATTTGACCAGCATCCTATTCACATATCGATTCCTCTTAACTAATAGGCATATCTAGGATAGTTAGTTAGTACCTAGGTGACACAGAGGATCCCCTTTAGGGCCATTTAGTGGTAACTCACCGTACATTGGACCTCTTGAAATCTGAGAGTAGCTTGGATGAGCACTGATCGATGACAAGGAGTTTCAATTCCACTCAATCCGCAGGACCTTAACTGTTTTTCGGAAATCACCGTCCATGACAAGCAATCAATTGAAAAAATGATGGATGAAAATATCATAAATGCATATGATTTAGATAGGCACTGATTGATGAATCGAAATTATATATACGTCAACTAAACTTTCGAATTGATAGTAAAGCAACCTGGCTCACAAAGATAAGAATTCATTATATTTGCAGACGAGGGAAAGTGGTTGGTGGGTCTAGACAAGGAGGTCATCGATCACTCTCGTCAAGTTAAATAGACTGGCTGCTTATTTTTCAACTTGTATAAACGTCTAGATGTACCTTCTAATTATAAATGTTATTGCTAAATTGATGGAATACAATGTTGAATACCTAAAATATGGTAGAAATCGAAGGGAGGGGGTTGAATAAATTTTCCTCTCTATAAAACACTTGTTTATCTCACAAGGTGGAATGTAATCTTCCTGTGGGAGCAAGCTCTCCTGATTTATGTGACCTTGAGTCTTTAAAACTCTGACTTTCCCTTTTCTTTGCATGAAGAAGAAGACAGTTCGGATTTATGTCTGTAGTTAGAAGGTACTAAAACTTAGTACCGATTTTTTACAATAGTTTTTTTTTCAAGATGACTTTTTATCTAGAAAAATTCTAAAGATATTATAAATTGCATAAATAAGTTGAAACATGTTAGATACGTTTAATCGTGGAAGATTGTGTGAGTCTGCTAAAAGCTTGGAGACGAATCGGTGGACCAGAACGGACAATTCTGACCAGCGCTTTCCATCCCCTTTCACCTGAACACACTGGTAGTTTTCCTTTGATTCAAATATTTCATCCTATTTGCACTACCTTTGACTCGTTTGACGAGACCTTTACGCAAAACGGTTGAATCAATCTTGACAAACGTTTGACGTCTGATGAACAAATCTTTTTAGCATTTCAGAGTTTTCATTTGCAATAAAGATAAGAAATTTCTAACTAGAATTAGTAAAATGGTAAACTGATTAGTTGAATTTCACAGAGAGCAATATTTTTTACTGTGGACAAGCTTATTTTGGAGATACCATTCGAAGAATGAATCGAACGACAGGTCGAAACAGAGGGAAAGAAAGAAAGACGAATCGAACGAAAGAAGAGGAGAAGACAAGAATGTTGATTGGTCTCAAATTGAATCTCGTCCATTTATCACTCTTCCCTGCCATCCTCTGGCATATCTCGTCGAATGTAGCTAACAAAAATCGGAACAACTCGTTCGCTGGGCTTTCTGTAAGCGTTCTAAAAATCGACTTGACGACATGGTAACTTCTTGCTAAAGACTCTTTCACACGACCATTCCGTAGTCAAGCACTAATGTCAAAATTTTTTTCTCCTAATGGCGTCTCTCGCCGTTTTAGCGGTGTATAAAATTAATTAACAATTCAGGAGCGAGAAACTCCCGAGACAAGCTCGTGGCACGACTTCGAGGCAAAGACGATCGATGAACTTCCAGATAGGGAACACGTCCCACAAAAAACGGAAATTTGATTAAAATTAATAAAAATATTTTCTTTTTGTTTCAGGTGAGTCCTTATCAATTATCATGTACACGATTCGAAGGTAGTGAGTATGAAAATTACATTGTATAACGGTGGTATTTTTAGGTTTAATAACATTCTTCTTGGTCCAAGTCTCTCTATAATGATCCATTATTCTCCGTCACATTTACTAATTCATTTATCAAACTGTCAGACAAAAGTTTGGACATACACAAAAAAAAGTTACTCACATCCGCATAGAAAGTATATCTCAAACTTGGGAATTATGTTTTCTCATTGGCGGATTTCGGGGAAAATCAACAGAAAAAGCCGAATAGTAAGGGAGGTAATAGACTGAGTTAGTGTATAGGCGATGGTGAGGGGAAAGCATCCTAGCATTATGTAAATTGATAATCTTTTTACGTGAAAGTGACGGGAGAGATATGGATTCACTGCAGTAGATTGAGTATAAAATGTGATCTAAAATTTTACGAGATATAGTTTACAACATTTCGTTAATGAAACGTCTTCAATTTAACGTCTTCTTTTTAACCTGCAATAAATATAAGATCATAACGGTCAAGTCAAGATGATAATAAATTGCTTCTCGCAGTACCAAAAACCGTCACTCCAAAATTAGCACTTGATTAGCATTTGTGAAGTGAAACTTTAATTTTTAGCGCGACACAATCGTTCAGTTTCTCGAGCGAAGAAGCATTTAACTATCAGTAAAAAGATATCTTATGAAATCTATCTATTTGAATCTTTTTCAATTTCCAGGTTTGAAATAGAAAAAAAAAATGTATCCTTCCCTAACCATGTTAATCTATCTATATCTCTTTCTTAATCTACAATACCCTCCTGTCCTTTTGAATCTCAATTATTTCCTATCCTCTAGCTAACCACGCCAATCTTTCCTTATTCTTCGCCTATCCAAATCAATATTTTTCTATCCCTTTTACAATCAACTGCCGTGCCTATCTTTTTTAATACCTATCTGTCTTATCCATATCTATCCTTTGTGTAATCATTTCAATCTTTACCTATCCATTTTACAGTCTACTAGTAAGCCTAAGTATATACGGTGTCGGTTGCATTTGACCAACAAAAACGAGGCAAGGTGCCTTCCTGAAGCAATTAGTCGGCAATCAATAGACCTAAAAATGTTGCATTTAATGATAGACTTCTTAGAAATACGGTCTTGAAACTGTAAATTATATTGTCATAGAATAATTGACCAGGACAGGCAGCTGACCATTATAATTGCAGAGTGCACGAGTCGTCGAAAAATTGATGTGCAATCGTTCATTGACATGCTAGTTATTTTTAATAGTTGCTTTTTGCCTTTTTTTTTATTCAGAAAATGTGTAGAATTACATAAACATATGGGATAGTCATAAGGAAGAGTGAGAAGTCGAAAATTTTCTAATAAAGGTGCGAATTGGGTTCGATTTATTGACGATCGGAATCCAAATTGCGTGAGAGTTCTTCGTCTAAGAGTAAGAGCGTCAGACGGAACTCTATCTAACTTCGGAAATTAGAAGTATTTTAGTGACGATAAAACCGTCCACCGACGGAAATTTCAAACGTATTCAAAGTCGTAAACCGTGCGAAATAAAATGGTTTCTTCAAAACGAAAAGCTTGCTTTAAATTTCTATTACTTGAAGCGTGTATTACATTAAGGAAAAATACTTTCCATTTATATATGTTTGCCAACTCCATAGAAACTGATCTAATTCAAAACTGGTCTAACTCAAAACTGGTTTAATGAAAAATAGAAGAGCTTTGTAATTACAGAATTTAGAGCCCTTAATACTCTGGATTTTAGTGGCGGAAGTATGCAGAAAAAGGGGATGACTACATCGGTGGCAGCATTTATCGAACACGAACCGAGCTACCGACGTTTTTTTGTCCGCCACGAGCAAGTCACCACTTTTTTTCTTAGTTGGATCGCTATTAAATCATATCAGGTTCAGCTGGCAATTATTTAGGTATTAGCACTCTTCCTATCAACCCCGCATTCTTCATCCCACTCCACGAAATTACTCAACTCGGGTTTAAAGTAGTAATTTTTGTTCGAATTACGTAAGGTTTTTAGGGCGCGAATAGAATTTCAGATCGCACTTTACTAATAGTATAATTACTACAATTAAAGCAAAGAATTTTGTATCAGATCAAGACACTCGGGAAAAGGGTTTCAGAAAACTTTCTTGATGTCACCTATATCAGAAACAATTTCTTAATGCAAAGCATTTGATGATTGACTATGATTGATTAAGGAGTAAGTAATGTATAGACTTATGCCAATCAGTTCCTTGACATATTGGACGCATTTGGCAATACATGTTAAGAAAACTATTTGTCACTGGTGTCAATCTCAGCTTGACATTTTGGTATAATTTCCAATACATGATAACTTTCTTACATTAAATATTATTTGAGCAAAATGAGTTTCTTGACAAACATTCTCAGCTAGGCAATACATGTGAAAAAGCTCGGGATCTTTTTAACAATTCACAGGAATTATGATTCATCGTGGTAGCAATATCGTCTCAAATGGATTCCCATAAAATACATTTTATGTATGTTGGTGGAGACCTTTGCTATGGAAGATTCGCAAAACTCTTATAGAAGGTGCATTCTAAAATATCCTGCTATAAAATCATGCAAATATTTGTAATAAAGTTATAAGGAACGGTCATGGTATTAAAATTGAGACAATGAGTTTAACAAATTTAGTGCTGCAATAAAATTATCGGATATTAGAGATGCTCTATAAAACTTTATACGTGTAGTCAAATAATTCTCCCTCGAAATTTAAAGATCATTTTCAAGATCAAACGTTACAAAAGTCTTACGTTTTCGTTTTGAAGATTCAGGTTTCTCTAAACACGAAAGTAACATTTATTTGTGCGATGTAAGATCCTCCTCACGTAATACAACATAGTGGAATCACACTTATGACACATACGCTTGCCATTTGGCAAAGTCACACGTGACATGAGATGAAAGTGTGAAGTTACATCTAACTAAAGTTCTTATCCAGAATTAATGATCCTTCTCCAGTAGGAATGCTTATTAAAGCAATAAGTAAACATCTTGATACTATTTAAATAGTAGCTTCTTGCACTAATTCTTCAGGTAGTGCAGTAGGGGCATAAATACATAGAACTGTTTCAACTTCAGTGATATCTAAACACGTAAATATTCTTTAGTGGAGTAACTGTTGGCGGCATCGTCGGTGACAGGGAGGGAAAACGCTGGTCATAAAAATGTCATGGGAAGAAATGTTAGTCAGGACGCAAAGCACGAGATGGCTTAGTTTATAGTTTAACTGTGTGCTGTAGGTGTGCATCACCTTCTTCTTCGTTTATATCGATAAGGTGTGGGTTGAACGAGCGAAGGCGGCAGTAGCTAACCTCATTTGCACGCAAATGCAGATAAAGCTGCTCTCTGCGAAACTGCAGAGTTTACTGATCAATTGACTACCAAATATCCGCGATGCTCAAATCAAAAGAAAGATACCAAAGAACAGGAATGGTTCGCACCATCAAGCAGAATTTTTAAATTTATGACTGTTACACAAATTGAGAGAAGTGACTCACGAGACGTAACACCTCCCATTATAGTTCGAGCATAGATGTGAATGAACATGATCGAACTGGTGGTAATTAATTCGATTAAATATGTAAGATAATATGAATGATATCTAAATTTATTCTACGTAATTGGATTATCTCTTTCTTAGACTTTCTGGTGTAGCAAGAATCAGTTTCAGAAAATGCATATCTGGAATATCGGAAATCGTTTTGTCAGAAAGAACAAGCGCTTACAATGTTCATGCAAACGAAGTGAACTTGACCACTGTTGGTCGATGCATCATCGTTTCCTACTTGACTTATATTGTGCTCTCGAAAACCGGAGGAAAATGATGACCTAGTAAACCTCGTTTGCCTATTTCCTTCCTCTGCAAGATTAATCTTTGATATCGATTCGTAAATTCGTAATGCCTTGCTCTTTTCGTTGAATTCATCGCGTAAATTATTCATCAAATTGATACTTTTGACGAACATAATATCGTAATTTGTATTTTGAAGTTTAATGAAAATACCTCTTTGGTTATTAATACTCAACTTGAAATGGAAAACAGTAAATAATTCATACACAATTGAGTTTGAAAGGGTACGTTGAACCAGATTTACTGTGGCATTAATATCAGGAATACTATACATATTTAACTGTTCTATATGTGGAGATTCTATTGTGTTTGTTACATAATAATTCAATTTATTTATTACCACATTAATTTTGCCATCATTGGTTATTAAATACCTTATTATGGATATCAGTATGCCAGCATTGAAGGATATTTGTATATGAGTTCATCATTTATGCAAAACGTGAAAAACTAAAATGAAAGTACTCCGGCGCCGAAAGTTCATCAGAAAAATTGTCAGTGGTTGAAAAATTTAATTAATTTTGGAATAACAAAGCTTTTATTAACATTGAGGAAAAGACAACGGAAGTTTTGGCAAAAGAGAATTCTAAATGAGATTCAGGGAAGCCTTACGACATGAACCATTTCATTTTATGGCTGGTCATTCTCTTTCGCTCCGTAAGTTTCACTCTAATTTTGGCTCCCTACTGCTTTTCTTTCTGTCAGTCGAAATATCTTCTCCGCTCATCTTAACTTGACTCCCATACGTCACTGAAAGTCTTGTGAAGAAATTCAAATATATCCTTCTTCAGGAAATATTTCCATTTTATATTTCAGGGTAGCAATTTCTGATTTCAATAATCTTCCTCGAAAATCTAAACTTAAAGAAATGGCCCATCAAAGATTTCCTTCTATCAAAAACTTTTCCAACCTGGGAATAGTTTCTATTTGAAAAGTATTTGATATTATGCTTCTCTTCAGATCCATGTTCAAGTCAATCGTGCTTGTTTTCATACTTCAGTCGGTAATGCAGTATTTGATATCGAAATCGATCAGGATGGATGAAGTACGGTTCAGAGTTGCAAAGCCTCATTGCGAACGAGAAGAAATCTTGAGCTTGAAATGGGTCGATCGATATAGGTGTGATATTCAAAGATGGACGATACTGCATAGCCGCTGGTCTTTTGACGTAGATCGGCAATGATAGACGACAGCCAAAAAGGTCTTCTTCTTGGAAAACCACTGGCAGGAAATACTCTTTTGAGACAAATGTCTTCCCACCTCTGTGACGTCTGCATAAAAATAATGTATTACTTGCTCTGAATTGTAATGATAATGTTACATCCGAGTATTTAATATAAATCTTCCTTATTTTTTTTATCTTATCTTCTATTTTAGTTTTGTTCTTGCATTGTGCCGTTCTTTCCCAACTCTTTCGGATTGTTTTTTTTTCTTCCTTAACATCTTAGTTCGAAAATGTATAAAACTTCAAGAAAAGATGGAATGCTTTTGAAAGGTGAGGATATAAGATAAGTTGGAACCCTGAAGATATAGAATATATTAGACTTGGCGATATACACTGTAAAAAGTTTACTAAAGTTGATAGAAATTATTTATTGTTAAAAAAGAGAACTTAAGATTATAATACATTTTATGTCTATAAACATGAACTTTTAATTTTAAATATTTTAAATATGAAAATTCTTAATTGTAACACAGGCTTCTTCACAGCGGTTGTTGATACGTCCACGACCTGAAAAAGATTAAAGACAAGATTAACTTCTACATAAAGCTGGAAACTTGGAACGTTATCAGAAAAGGGAATTTAAAGAAGCATGAACATGTTGAAAAGTAAAAATTTTTTAAAGTAAAAATGTATTAACTTCTTAGTTTTATACTTGGTCATTTTGTCCTTTATTCCATTTATAAAAAAACATACAAATGAGATTTGCTAATCAAATTACGCATTTATGGGACGCCTGTACCATAGATCAAAATTAACTAAACTTAACTTCAAAGCCTTTGAATTTGCTGTTTGACATTCGACGGATTTACTTAGTCACAATAATCGCCATGTTATTCTGTATGACGCGCCATCAAACGTACATTAGCGGAATTACAAGGCTACTGGATTTTTATAATGCTCTTGAAAAAAGGAATTACACTACGCATGTGAAATTCCATTGAGCGACACAATTTTACTTAAATATTGCAATTTTAAACTTCTAAACTTTTCCACTTCAGTGTAAATTTCGCTCAGTATAAAATTCGAGGACTCCAGTTGGTACTTAATTTCATCATTTCCCTTATATCATTCATTGATTTTCCATGAAATAACGTGTTAAAGATTGTTTGTAAAACTGGGTTAACAATTGCAAGTAAAGGGCAATGCAATAAAAAGTTGAAAGGCTCTTGTTCTCTGCAAGGTAGACTATGGTATTACCTGTTATAACTGTATCATAATTCAGACCTCTTGTTTTACTGTAAAACAGGTACCTACGCCGCATGTATGTACTTCCACTGAACCATTAACCCTTCTCTTGTCATAGGAGTAAAGACGAACAAATACTACCGCAGAAGTGATAGTCTTCCTGACTTGAGTCTGCAGCAAACACATGTAGGTACTTTGAGTAAATGAAGCTTTCAGAGTGACGCTATGATTGACGTGTCGTTAGGCTTTTATAGTCTCGTAATTCTTCCCTCAGTTGTTAAAGTCTTCCATATGCAATATAATAATTCATTCACGCTATACTATAAACGAATAGGAATTGTAATTATTGGATATTTACATAAAGAGAAGTAGTAATCTTATATTGAAAAATCTGTCAATCTCTCAGGTGGTGATTTATTTAATATGAAATATGACAGTTTGAGCAAACACGACATTGGAGGGAAACGAAAATCTTATGCAACGCAGTACGTGGTGCGCCGCACCGCCTGTATGAAATGCCTCGTGTTATATTGGCAAGCAGCGTCCCAGTGGGGCACTAAAATGCAATTCCATGCAGTACGTTTCGGCTTCAAGGTACAACAAACGATCCCACAACTGCGAGATAACAAGGGCAAGGTGGCTTTACCACCTTACCAGTACAAACGTTAACTTCTGATGTCGTTGAAGTTTCGAACGTACTAATGAACGATTCTTTGTATTGAATCATTTGCAATGAAAGTAATGCTATACGGAAGCAACTTATAGTGCTTATTTCTATTTTTAACGGGCGCAAATTGCGTCATTAAGATTTACAACAAATGTAAAAAAACGGATTTTGAGTAGTATCTACAATGTTTTTTTACATTAAAAAATAAAAAACACGTGTTTCTTTTCGATGTAAAACACTTCTAGAGGGTGAAATCTACCCCTCAAGTTTACCCCCAAAATTCGTTTTCCTTTATTATATCAGAAACAAATAAAGTAATATGAATAAAATCAACGTCAAAATTCTGAGTAAAAAAAATACTATTAACCTTTTCCACTTTTTTTTTTCAAAAGGTTAGCAACTTCTACTTTTTTAAAGGGAAAATTGAGTTTTTTAAAATCGATTTTTGCTTGTAATTCGTCAACATTATTCTTTAATATTCTTTCGAATACAAGCAGTTTTTGATAAATATATAATATTCTATGATTCTTTCCGCAAAAAACCGAAAAAAACTCAATTTTCTCTTTTATAAAATAGGGGTTGTGACCCTTAGACTTGTTATTCTACAGTTACTTCTACCTACTTGTTATTCTTACAGTTTTGACGTTGGTTTTATTAAGATTACTTGATTTATTACTGAAATATTAAACTAAAAAAAGTTTTAAGATGAAATGTGGGGGTTGATTTCACCCACTAGAATGTTTTTTTATATTTTAATGTTTGAATGATATGGGTGTGTATTTCTTCATATTAACATTTTTCATAGCTCATTTTACAAAAAAATTACAATAAGAGGGTATCTATCTTAAAAAAACATATTTTATCATAAACCCCGAAGCACGTCAACTTTATTTTTCAAAATTCTTTCAAATACAAACATTTTTTTATGAATATATAGTATTCTACGATTTTACAGCCAAAAATATATTAAAAACTTAATTTTCTCTTTTAAAAAATAGGGGTTGTAACCGTTTTGAAAAAAATTGGTGGTTACTGGTTAATACTACCTCTTTGTTATTCTTACAATTTTGGCGCTGGTTTTTTTGAAGATTATTTGATTTGTTTCTGATATATTATAAGAAAACGAGTTTTGGCGGTAAACTTGGAGGTGTATTTCACCCCTTAGAAGTGTTTTTCCGCAGATAAAAAAAACACGTGTCTTATTTTTGAATGTACCACAAACACATGGCAGTATTATCAAAATCAGCGAGGGACACCTTGTTAGATATTTATCTTTTTTTATAAAAAAATCGATCCAAAAAAGAAAACCGGGTTTTTTTTTAAAACTTTCTTAAAACCGGGTAGCTTTAAAGTTATATTATACTTTAATTACTTCTCGCAGTATGTAGCACTTATAAAATTGCATTAGAAAAGGTCAGGAAAAGGTAGCAAGTTATTGAACAAATGACGATTGTCACAAAAGCAGGACAGCAGAAAGAGAATTTAAAGTATCAGACAGAGGGTCGCTTGATTAAGTAACGAGGGTTAATGTCTATGCAAAGTAAATTGCCGCATGAACGGAAGAATGAAGCTGGAAAAACTGAGTTCGATCGAAGAGAAAGAGAGTCAAAGTTGTGAAAAAGAAGTGTGGAGTGAAAAAGAAGAGAAGAGGGTGATATTACGAAACCAGGAAAAGGTGGCGAGGAACAACCTGGGTACAATTAAATGAAGAGGACACCACCCACCAATAGCACCCAGGATAAGTTCCTTTAGCCAGTGATTAAATTTTAATCTACTTCTAATTAGATTTTTTCCGACACAGCTTAAGAGCAGCGTCCTCTAAAGAAAGAGTAAGGAAGCGAAGTCTCTCCCCAACCCTGAAGTGGTATGCTAAAAGGATTTATTTTAATCGAAACTTTTTAACGAGAGTCGATTGTCGGACAGTTTAATGTCGTTAACACAAGCTTTGTTCAAGTCAGATTGGATTTTTCCCAAGCCCAATGTAAGTTAAAATTCAACTAGGTACCCCAATTTTTGGACATTCGGAAATTTGTCTACATTCGAAAATTGTTGTTCCTGAGTGTTTTGTTTAAATAATAATCGTAATACGCTTCTATAATCACTTTCGCTTTTTGGTTATGTTTATTAGATCACTTATCAATCATCATCTGAAGATTAATCGATGAAATACGTTTAGAGTATTAAGTGGAAGCTGAGGGTGTGAAATAGATGAACTTGTGTGAAGTTGGACTAAGCCACAGAAATGCGTGTGATAGCCACTGAATCTTTGATGATCGAAGTTGTATGACCAACCCTCTGTTCCAAAGTTTCCCGAGAGAACTGAATTGGAAGCGAACCATTAGCGATTAGACAAAAGTTCTAAAAAGTACTAATCCACCTCATCATGGATTACGAAAAAAATAGGATGTACTTTGTTATCATAAATTCATTTATTGATGTTAAGATATTCACCACTAGGTTAAATTATTCTACATATATCCTCTTACGTAGTATTTCTATTTAGTGGGACAGAAAAATTCCCCTTTCCCCTTTTCAACGATTTGCTAGCAATTGTTACTGACCATTGCCAAGGGCTTTTAGGGGTTGCTGTGCACGTTTTAGGAATTCTGTTCGGGGCTGCGAAACCCTAGAAATCATCACTCATTTGCAACCACTGAACCACTCTGAAACCTACAAATCTGATGGGTGAATTATTACGAATCCAACTTCTCTGAAGTGGCAACCATAAACTAAATCCATTGTTTTTCGTTCGATTGTAATTGGCTTAGCAAGGCAACTCATAAATCGGTTTCTCATGGGTCTTCTCGCGTTAATCGGTTGGGTGCTGGCGGTTGGCTTCACGTCTAAAAGGCGAGACCGAAGGCTAATCTGAAATTGCTAATTCCGGGAGGCTAATTCAATTAAGAGAATGGTTGGCGTTTCGCTCGTGGCTGCACGGGACGAAAGGGTATTAGAAGCTTTCTTGGTAATGCGGCTAGTTCGAACGGGGGCTGTGCGGGCTAGCAGAATTGGACCAAATTTGCGGTAACTGCTGACCAGCCCAGGCTCGCTTCGGTGACTGCTTGCTGAAATTATCGAGTTTGCAAATCCATCGACCAACAGTTTGAGTATGATCCCACTTTCCCGAGTAGGAAGTTTGATTTCGCATAGCTCTTGTCAGGAATAAGTTTGATGGAAAACCATGAACCAAGAATCTCATCAATATCACACTTAACATGTACCACTTTCAATTAGCTTTCTGCAGCTCTCAGGATGTTTTTTGCCTGCCTTTAGCAATCCAAAATTATAATAATAAGTCATTTTGATCTGTCAGCACAGTTGAAAATTGCAATTGTGAAGGTTCGCTGAAAAGGTACAAGGCATGCAAAAAATAAGTGTGTGAGGTAGAAGTCGACTCAACGCCTTGTAAGACCGAAGTGTCCCTCTGCGGCGTTTTCATGGGTTGTAATTACCCACGTTTGTGTGTTTTCACCACAGAACGAGGATTTGAACGAGAGGAAGTGAGTTCTTTGCGTGGGTGGTCAACGAAGAAGTCGAGAATTCGAGGCGCGAATACATCACAGCCCTTGCGTGTAAACAGCCTGCAGCCGATTCGAATTAACTCTCAAGCCAGGAGATACCTGAAGCCACAATACCTAGCGATGAAAATAAATCAGTAAATAAGAAAGCTGGAATACTCGTGAGACCGCGCCTGGTCATAAAGCGCGCGTTTATTATCCACGATCATAAAATCATTTCGAGAAGAACGGATTGGACACCTTAACGATGCAATTAGAGCTTTGTGCCGAAATAAAGTTTTAGCATTTGGCACTCGCTAGTGTTGGACACGTTTTTTTAGTTAATTGTGAGTTAATGGCACAATCTTACTGTGAATAAAAAAAATATTTTTTATGGCTATCCACTAATGAAGTTAAAATGTATGAGGTCAAATTAGGTTCATTAAAATTTTGACCTATACTCTGCATTAATTTATTGCCGACTCGAATTTAAATTGATATGAGATCTTAATATTTCCATAGAAAAATGATTAATAAATTCTAACTCTTTTTTTTAAGAAACGAAACTTTCAGGAGGGTATTTTTCTTCGGGTTATTTACCGTATCGCCACAACTTGAAAAATTCATGGAGTTTGGGGTATGGCGATCTTGCCTCTAGGGTGCAATTTTGACAGGAAAAGCATGAAGATGGTGCGGATATGAAAGAATTTTTGGTCGAAGGGGCACTGAATTTGGTATAGTCTTTCTTAGGAGCTGACCGATCGTAACATTTGTCTCTCTATGGATTTGAAAATTCCACGTATATTTCCGGTTTTTCAAGTTTCAAAGCACATGACTCTGTTAGGTGTCGCGTTTAAATGTGCAGCCATTTCCTTACAGTGATCGTTAAATGTAAATATCTAGGCAAAAGGCCGAACGTAAACTTTCGTAAGTGCAATGCTATTCAAGCAGAGAAAGCATTTGCTGTTACTCGAGTCATATAACACGGACGAAGGGAAGCCAAAGAAGGATCTTCATTTGGATAAAAGAGGCTATAGGAAAGTCCCCGTGGACTGTGCAAATCAACCCTCAGATGTAACTTCTTCGCCTAGACACACCTGAGATCATTGGAAATTGTTATGAAGAAGAAGAAAATTAAATGAAGAAAAAATTATGTAAAACATTTAATGTAGCTCCGCGAGTTTCAGAATAATCAATCAATTGAGTACTAAGATGTAATCCAGGGAATGAGCAAACATGTGGTTTCGTGAAACTGAGTGGGAAGAGGATTCGAGCAAGGGATTACAAGCGATCGAGTGCTGACATTAGTCTCGGTTTGAATCACAGATAAGTCCAATGGGGTTGAAGAAAAATGGCGCAACGAAAGCAAACGTATGTTGAATGAGATTTGTAAGAGATGTGATGCTGAGAGTTACATTTGATACTTAATATTAGCATAGTAAAATATCCCACAGCACTCAGAGTATAAGGAATATGTAAAAAATTTTCATCGCTTAAAGTTATTATATACTCCGCATTTCGTAAAGTAAGATGACATTAAGTGAGAGTTCGACAACACTCGACCTTCTATTATTGGAAGAACTCTGCAAATAACGTCATAAGATAGGCCATGAGCTCTACTCTTTCTCCTTCTACTCCTCCTCCTCCTTCTCCTCCTCCTACTACTACTACAACTACTACTACTACTACTACTGATGCAACCTGTTATATAGTGAGTGTATGAAATATGAGAGAAACCGAAAACGATCGGCGATCTCATACAATAACATCATATCGCTTTTCTGGCGATCCACTCTTCAAGACGGATAAGTAAGAGCCACGGGAACGGGGGCGGAAAAGACGAGGTGAGCTATCGGCTATCCCCGGACATAAATCGACTTCTACTTACCGAATTGCTTCCGAATCGTTCCTTTATGTCTCGTGTTCCCCGCGGTGACCCTGCACACGACCTTTCTCGCCTTCGTTTCACTCCAGCTTCAACTCGTTTGCACTTTTTCGTGATGCGAATGATGTTTGCTTCGAAATTTAAGCCTGTTTGTTTCATGCAACTGCCGAGTCAAAACCCATCTCTCAATAGGAAACGGAAGAAACATGAAAATGACAGAACCAGGATTGTAAAATCACTTAATTCTTCGTATTATATTTGGAGGGATACTGTGCATACATGATTTGATGTGTCTATGTACTACGGATGTGATTTATGTTTTGATGAAACGCGGAATGATCTGCAGAGAACGCGATGTTTAATTTGCTGCTGGCAGAACAATACTCGCAATTTTACGGCAGTCCAGTTCCTGCGTCCCCTGCTTTTATTTACTTTCTGTAAATATTGAACCGCTGGCAAACATTGAATCTCCAAATATAAGCATCTCGCTTCTCTGGACGATGTTGAAAAAGTAGTAATATTGAGTGCTCAGTGTGGACGGTAAAAATCGATGGCTATCCTGGAACTACCTCCCAACGATATATGGAACAGAATAACAGAAATTATATGAAAAAATAAAGAGTAAATATAATAAAATAAATGAATAAGTCGTGTAATCAATGAATAAATCTAAGAAAAAGTAAAATCCTCTTTCGAAAAACTGTTAGTCTATTGATCCACTCTTAACAAAGAAAAATAAATTTAAAAGTAAAAAAGTGAAGGAATTTAATAGGAAATCAATTTTGAGAAAAATTATGTTATTACTTTAGCAAAACTAATTAAATTCTTTCCTGAGTGTACTATAATATTATGGAATGCAGATTGAAAAGTTTTGCCATTCTCTTTCTCACAATTCCGATATCCGTTATTGGAATATAAAATAAGAATTGAAGATCCTCTTTCCATTTGCTTTGTTTTAATGCTTATTTGATTGGGGATTTTACAAATACAATTAGATTTCTATTAAAAACCACTAAGTATCTGACATGTAAAAATAGTCGCCCAAAAATTACCTGTTATGCTGTACATCCTGAATTCCTAATTGAAATGAAATACTGCTGCTGTCATGATGCATTTATTAAATTGGAATTTAATTGTTCGACTCGGTTGCTACATTAACATGAGCATAGCTCACATTCCTGGAAAAATCTGGCTTCATGAAAATAGCTCTCGTTCTACAGCAATTAGTTCAATCATTCGAGGAATGGAGTGCGGCATTGGAAAGCATTCTTCTGTGTAATACTTTGTACCTTTATTACATTTTTGTAAATGTTAATGAGTAATATTCCAGGTAGGATTTTTAATAATATTTTAATTACGCAAGAATGTATGTATAGAGTTCTATGGTGTTATTTTAAATCGTATTTTCCGGAATGACGCTAAAGGGACTTAGAGAAGAGATAAATTGAGTGTCCCTCTTTTCCCGTTGAACCTTTTCCTATCGTTAATACGACTGCGTTCCAGACTCGAGGACTTCACGAGTAGTTAACCGACGAATAGGTTTCCCAGTGTAATGGCGAGTGGCGAATTCTATAAGGCGATAGTGTGCTGTTCTGTCTTATCTTATCTCCGTAGAATAGGAACTTGGGTCGGACCCGATGTTTTGCTCGTTCCGAGCCATTTGTGCGGTAACTGCTTAAATTAGGAGTCGAGCACGAATCCAGGGAGAAAGATGCCAAACCCATCCATTGACACAAGTGAGAGTTGTCGACCATATATCAACTACGACTTCTTTTTATGATCTCATATAGAAAGTGAGAGATATGACATAAAATCCTTTAAGCTTGATAATAAAGGAATTCCTGAAGGGTCACTAGAGTTAATTATAAAGAGATGATGCGTTGCTATCTCACGAAAGTCCACCCCGGTTCTTTCGTAGAATTTCGCCAATGGTCCAGAGAGAGTTCTAGGTGAAAAAACAAGGTGACGAGAGAATGGAAGAACTTAGCCCCAGACTGCGAACGAATTTCATTAAGGGACCAACTCCAACGTCAAAAAAAAAATAAAAAAAAAAGAATCGTAAGGACGGTCTCTTTTTCCTCCGACACGAAAAGCGGAGAGTACTTAAGGACCAACGAATTTAAACCGAGAAAACGTACGAGTCTTCTGGAAATAAAGAGAACTATTTGCGAATGCTCAGCAAAATGGAACTGAGGTTTAGTTTCCAAATGTACAGATATTATCTTGGAAATTTTAAAGCTTTTGATAATTTTTGCAACTGTTGGCGGTTTTGCTATAACTGATAAGAAAGATATCCTTGCAGGAATATAAAAATGAATCTATGGATCGTAAAATATGACACACGTCATCGCTATATTATGATAGCCGTAAAATATTATTGGCATATTATACTTTCATGGAAGATGGTTGCGCATAATAGTGGAAAATACGATTCTTCGATAATTTAGACGATTCTGAATCAACTATCTATGGATTAGGGTGGAACAGAATTAAATTTCACAAAAATGTCCATACAATCCTGAAAGTAGTTACAGTTTTGAGAGTATTTGGCAAAGAATGTCATATACTGTCTTTGGGGATCTTCAGGGGCAATCAATGCACTCGAGCGAATTAGGCTGTGAGAATTCTGCGAGATCTTGGTAATTCGACTCCATATTATGGGCCTGCTAGCCTGCTAGCTAGTCAATATCGAAACTCTCCCAGAGGTAGCTCCTCTGTAACTCAAAGCAATGGGACCAATCCCTGCTTACCTACCTAAGTCATAAACGGATAAACGCCAACTTTGTGAAGCAAGAGCTCTCTGGGGATTAATCTTCACTGTATCAACTGTAAATCTCAATCAAACATTAATATAGATTATTGTTAACATAATTAAACCTTAAGCAGACCCTCTCATCCCATTTACAAGCTCCATTTCCGAAACCCCTTGTCTATCACACTTGTTCAACCCTCTTTTTGCATCCTTTTTTCTAAACCTCTTTCCAAATCTAGTTTCCTTTTTTTACGCCCTCCTTTCCAACCCATCTTTGCCACCCACATCTCCAAGCTCTCTTTCCGAATTAATCTTTCCATCCCCTTTTCAAACACTTTTTCCATCTCCTTTTCCGCACCTCTGTGCTCGTAATACTTTTCTAAACACGCTTTTATCACTTATTTTTCCAAATCTGCCCGGAGTTTTCAGTCCGAAATGGAATGAGATAAAATTTTGCATCGTTTACGATATAAATTAAAATTAAAGAAAAAGGAAATAAAAAAGAATAAATAAAACTTAAAAAGAAGAAACAACAGTGCTGTATACAACTTCTTTCCACTAGAAAATTTTGTAAGTTCAGCATTTTTAGTACTGGAAATAAGTCTTCTTAATAGTACAACAGATCCTAAAAAGTTTCATCCCTCTAACTCATTTGGGAACCCATCCAATATCATCCCTTACACCTCAAAAATCCACCAAAAATTGCCTAAATCGTGGGGTTAAAATTTTAGTGATGATAATAGGTCTTTTCTATGCTAAAAGA
>JAUESI010000010.1:8902634-8919486 GCA_032275145.1 Synergus laeviventris
GATGAAAATTTTCGGGTTTCTTTTATAATGTCATTGAAAAGACCTATTTGGTGAATATTCTATGTCTAAGGGATGAAATTGGATGAGTTCCAAATCCGCTGGAAGGATGAATCTTTTTAGGGTGTCTTTTTGCATTGAAAATACCACTAAAATTTTGACCACATGAATTTGGGAGTTTTTGATAAATTTTTCAGATCTAAGGGATGATACGGGATGAGTCCCCAATGAGGTCCAAATTTTATTGCTGGTAATAGATCTCTTTAATGCCAAAAGACACCCCAAAAAGTTTTATCCCTCTAGCTCAGTTGGAACTCATCCCAGCTCATCCCTTAGAGCTAAAAGCTTTTGGCAAGTATGGGGTGAGTCCCAAATAAGCTGGAGGGATGAAACTTCTTTGGGTGTATTTTTTGCATTGAAAAGACCTATTATCAGCCATAACATTTTGACCTCACTAGTTAGGGTAAATTAAAATTTTGTAGGTCTAAGGGATGATATGGTTATGTCTTCTAGCATTAAGAAGACTTATTATCAGTAATAAAATGTTGACTCTACGAATTAGGGTAATTTTTATTAATTTTGAAATTTTAATGGATGAAGTAGGGTGAGTTTCAAATACGCCGGCGGGTGGAAACATTGGTGGTTTCTTTATTGAGTTATATATAATTACTTTCCACCAACAAATTTTGGATCTTGTATGTTTTAGAAAAAATTATTTTCTTAATAATACGGGTAATACGGGAAGAAGAGGTATACCATATACTACGGTAATGCAGTATCAAAATGGGGCTAAGATTCCGCTTCGGCAGTACAATGTTTTATTAAAAGGATAAGGTGATGATTTTTTAGATTCAGCTGAGTCTATCGCATAATTAGGTCATGATTTATAATGATGGGGTTCTGTCGCCGGTACATGATTCATCTGCTCTAAGAAACGCCCGAAACTTGTCCCGATGAGCCGCTCACAGCACTGGACTCCACTTTTTGTTAGTTCCCTAACAGAAACTAAAACCTGTATCGCTTGCGGAAATCAGCCATTAACAAAAGCGAATTCCAGTCGTTAGCTCCACACCCCACGATCCCGTTCGCCGACAGTTGGTTCCGTAGAGAGGACAGATGAAAATCGTTTGTGGCCATAGATAAAACCCTACAAGCGAGTTCCCGAGAAGCCTCGCAAGTTTTAAGTGAGTTTTACGAGTTAATTCGAGGTTACAGTGATCTCGCTTGTAACGATTCGCTCGAAGCTTGTAAGTTTTTACTCAGGAGCTATCGCAGGATTTACAGTATTCAGAATTGTAATTACATTAGAGGATTGACAAGAGGAAGAAGGATGAAAAATGAAACGATATTGCTTTCAGAGTTTCAGGAGTTAAGGTTGAAAAGAAATGTGCCCTTTTTATAATTACTGAACCTGACCGTTCTTCACAGAGAAATTAATTAAATTTCGAGACATTAATTCTCAGCAGTTTATCAATGGAAACTATAAAAGAAAGGAGACAGAGCTTGAAAAAAGAAATTGAGAGGAGGAATAGATAGAAGGCAGATAGAAGAAAGATAGAAGAAATTGATAGAAGAAATCGAGCCGTTTTCGAAGAAAGATGAGAAATATTGCGACAAAAACTATAAGGGTGAACTGACGATAATAGGAGCGAAAAATGACGCGTTTGCGATCCTTCCTGTCGTGGGGTAGAAGAAATACAGATAGCGATGTTCGACTTCCGACCAGTTAAGAGCTCTTTCGCTGTTCTAGAAGCAGACGTAAGAAGATGGCTCTTTATCAAAACCTCTCCCCTTTAATAGCAGCTAACGCTGATTAAGGACATCGTTTAAGATATAATTTTCCTGTGCCACTATAGTATAGCTAGATCAAAATGTCTTTCTAGTAAAGCCTGGAAAGTATTCAAGGTCGAATTTTCGAGGAGATCCTTGGTTTAAGGGGACGCATTATTGCCAATAAGTGCTGTGGCATGCCGATTCGAGTACGCATTGTGGTTGATCCAAAACACCAGGGTTGTTGAATCGTCCAATTGAAACTCGTGAGTCACGGAAGCTCGTTACTCGCACTGCAACAGAAAAATACTTCTATGGAAGCAAATTTTCTAGAGTTGCGATTCCACAAAGCATTTCTCATCCTTCTTAATTGCTGCTTCTTCCTCTTCTGCTGCTTCCCTATATGTCTGAAATTCATTTAATTTATCTGAACTAACATAAACCTTCTTATTTATTTTTTATTTTTATTTTTCGAGCTTCTGCACTATAACGAATGCATCAATACATTTAGATTCCTCGTGAATGAAGTCTTTGGGTAAACCATTATTTAGCTTGAGCCTTGTATCGTCTCCGTGGTATGTACCTATCTTTCCTGGCATACGTGCACCATAGTCCATGTATCTTTGGAACACGACGTACCATGAAGATATTATTGACATTCAGAGTTACTCTATAGTATTCCTGTGTCGAAGCTTGGTGCTTCCTCGAGGTCATGCCACAGCGAGCGTTCTGATCGAGGAACATCCAAAGATTCCTTGACGTACTTACCGAGTGCCTGCACGCTCTATTCGCAGAGCTACTGATGCATACAAGTATATAGCATACAACATCCGATTCAAGTTAGCCGAAGCAGTCTCCCGAACGAAGAGAGTCCAAGCGAATTCTCGAGAGAAATTATTTATCGTTGACTTTTCCACCGGCCTGCAATGCATCCTCTGCATCCACTGGCAGCCGTCTTTATTCGTAGAGCGAGTTAAATGTCAGGCGAAGATTTATTAAACTTTGTGAACTTGCTGAATTCCTCATCTATCGCTACACCTCCTGAATAAATGTAGCACTCGAAGTCCAATCGAAATATGTTCCTCTCTTTGTTAGTGACAAGCAGAAGTTTACATAGATTATAGAAGAAATGATTCATAATTCTGGCATTTCTTTGGGCTCCTGAGTTCCGCAAAAAGCGACTCTTCAAAAACAACCCTTAAGTTCTAAAAGAAACCCCCATTAATTTTAAGGACGCAGTATTTTTTGGCTTATTTTTTCCTCCCCAAGTATACCAACTATGATTTTTGGGCTCCATCCCTTCACACCGCTAGTTAAAAAAAACCGAGTAATATATACCATATATATATATAATGAAGAGTTCGTATGACCAAATCATTTTTTATGAATTTACCGAAATCACTGCCTCGAGAATATTTTCGTAAAATAATATTTATACAAGAATTATTTGAAAATTAAATAGCTGTGATATTTATATAAAAAATTTAATTTTTTATACTAGAGCTGATTTCGCAGCATGAAACGAATTTATTCTGTTTATTGATCTCTAATTCCTATGATTTGAAACGCTAAAATACTAATTGCTGAGTTAAAAGCATTTGCATTTTGGTAATAAATTCGACTATTTCCAGTTCGACAGGATTACGGGTTTGATGGCTATTGAAGTAAAACCGTCGAGAATTTAATTTCTGCTTTAAAGCGAGATGGAGAGGCAGCTGGTAAATGTTACGTACCCTCAAATATTCAATTTTTTGTGGGCGAAAAATTTGTCAATAAACTAACGAATGTATTTGTCATATTAATCATTTCGAGTCTGTAATATTTCAATCTCATGCTAAATCAATGTTTTATTTATTTTTGCAGGTGAGTACCGAATCCTTATTTAGTATGCCGTAAATCACAAAATGGTAAGTCACAACTTTTTGTTCATGGAAAAAGTATTCACTTGATATTAAATTTAGAGATGCTGAAGTGTTAAGTGAAGAGATATAAAGTGTTAAATAAAAGAGTCAAATACAAATTAACCTGTTTTATCAGGAAATGAGTCACTTGAAACACATCTTAGGAATTGAGTCCTATCAGCTAAAATTCTTTGAACAACTTCATAAATCTTGACTTTCTTGTCCAGCAATTGCATGTAGTTTAGTGTGTAAATAAATAAAACATAAAATCATATCAGAGGTATCTTCTTCCTGGCGAAGAAGCTACCATTAATAACCAGACACCAGCTTCGTGATTCTGTCATTAAACATATCAAAGCTGCTCTGCCGAAGGTAGAAGCCTGCAAATGGTGAGTCATGTTCCTCAGGCATTTCAAGGACAATGTCCTCTTTTACAATATAACTTTTGTAACATGTATTTGGACAATTTCAAGTAATTTTACTTCAGAATTTGTATTGTCATTCTAATAAATTTATATCATAGAAGCCAAAATTTAAACATAGGGTGAGATACTTTGTGGTGCTTTTCATAGGCGGTGGTTTTTAGGGGTGGTACCGAGATTTCTCACCCACACTATAAATATGCATGTTAGTAGTGATAATTGGGTCTTTTTTGGTCTTTAAGTCGATTTTGTAACTAGGTCTGGTTTTTGACACCCATAATTAAATATATTTTTTTTCATCGTTTATTTGAACGTTCAGAACTTTTCAATCATGGCTCAGATAACATTTTAAAATATTTTTATCTTTTCGGGTTTCATGTTACTTTCGCTTGATTTAAGAAAAATATCTCATAATAATAAATATGTCAAAAATATTTCTCCAACTAGCCGGTTTAAAAGAATGAAATAGTTCCTGATTTCTTATTAAGATTGCCAACATATACATTATACATATGTATATAACTCTTTCAATTCTCGTTCTAGTGTTATAAAACGTGCAACCGTTCGCGTGCACGTAACTTTCCTAAGTTATGCATTTATCCATAGATACGCTACGCTTGTGCTGCACGTAAAGCGCATCGAACGCGAGTAAGGATGTTTTCATTTAACCATTCGTATTTGCCTTCACATTGGCTGATCTGTTTACTCAGGACTAGAGTTAGAATTTCAAGTTCCTAAAATTTCTCGTTTCCCGATTCGTAGAAACTAATGAGAAAGCTTGATCCACTCGTTCGAATTTTCGTACAAACATTTACGTACGAATTTGGAAGATTTCTTTTACATATTTTATCAAAATCACATCTCTCGAAAATTTTTCTAAAATATGGTTCGTTTGAAATCCGTTGGAATATATGCTAAAAGTAATCCAATCTCTTGACCATTTTATCTATTGGTCCATTGATCTCATTAAATATTGAAAATAGAAATACGCGAGCTGCGCGACGCAAAATGTGATATAGATTTAGGAAATCTTTATGCGTCTGCCTTCTGGACTTTTCACCTGCAGAATCAGTATTTAGTAAACGTTTCAGAGCCTTTTAGTCATAAAGCCATCGGTCACCCATTTCATCCCTAAGCCTGCACCACCAGCACCATACACCACACTAAAGTTCAGTTCGATATTGATCCAATGGAATGGAATCGAGTGAAGGACATAAACCCACACATGCTAGCTTTGGATGGGCATAGCGACGATATAATATCCACCCTGTCGCTGTGTGGTGGTGCCCTTGCTGTGCAACACCGCAACCCTATACGTGCACGGCGATTCGAACAGAGCAGAGCAGAATGGAACATATAGATGTATAAATCAAGCAGGGCACGTTGATAGAAGCAATAAAGAGTCGAGAATGGGAATGGCAAAGAGAAAGAGAAGGAGTTTAAGAAGACGGCAGTGAATGTGCCGGTAGTGAGGGGGAGGGCAAGGAGGGTGCAACAGAGACTTATATTACTTCGAACGCTGTTCCGTAGTAACCCATGGAATTTGGACGTAGGCTCCTTCAAGGGGGTGAGAGCAGAGACCGATGGGCAAGCCGAACAACGGCTGCCAAATTAATGGCACCCTCGTCTCACATTTTTCGGTTTCTCCATCTTTTCGTTCACTCACCTGGCAATATTGGAACAGCCACCAAATCACCTATAAATAACCCCTTATTTCAATTATTATCGAGTGTCAGAATCACTCCTACGGTTCGATTATGTTCATTCACTGACTTGGGTTTTTTGGAAGTAATTTGGAACAAAAGGGATTGCTGTATAATATGTTCTAAAAGAGAAAAAGAAACTGTGTGGAAAAACAAAAGTACTTGCAAGCTGTTATTATTTTATGGAACGCTCTAGAGTTTCGGTTGATGATTTGATTAGATGAAGAGCACCTATTTGGCAAATATGTATTATATATTATATATATTATATACAAAAATGTAGGACTATTTTATGACATCCCCTGCTGGGAATTGGACTGCATCGTGGCTCGTATATCAATTAAGTAGCAGGCTTAATCGCCTAGAGGATCTTAAATTAAGGTGTAATCCGCGTGGACGCTGCGATCTGACGTGGCAGAAATTTTTGCAGACTATGCAAGCGTTGCATCCGAGCATTTTCAAGGTATTTACTGAAGATGCACGACCTGTGGATGAACGTGGCCTACATAATGGGGGTGATAGCAACCTACACGAGGAGCAGAGAAGGTTTATTACCCTATGTATGGCATCTCCTCTCACAATTTACACAGGTGTACTTGTCTGGAGTTACATGATGAAATCAGATCTATCTCTTTGTTAAACAATAACAATCTTGAAGATTGAATGATAACTTTTATGGGAAATCAGCTTACCAAGCGTCAAGTATCATTGGATGTTATCGAATCAAGTGTTCAAGATAAGAATACTCTTATCTATCTTTAAAGCAAGCAAAAAAAACATTATCCCCTCGGTACTCTATGTACGATGTAAATGGATTTAGCACGATAGATCCAGAGCATCCATTAAGACTCTGCGGACTCCTCAGGAAGACGAAGGATGGGCCAATGTTTCACACTCTATCTCCTGCCACTCCTAAGGTCCATGAGCTGCCTACCTTCGCATCTATTTTTTCTTCTCATCTATCTTGCATCACGCTTGCCACTTTTTTTTCTTACTTTTCCGGTAAAATAATTTGTACTTTTAGCCATCTTAGCCCCTTGAGCCTAAATTAAAAATTAAAATGCAAAGAAAATGAAAAGTTCAAGCGGGTCATAAATGAGAAATTGACGGAGGTGGATAAATTTCTTCTATAAATAAAGATAAGAGAGTGAAAAAGTTTTAATGTAAACTTGAAGGGAAAAGGAAAAATCACAGATTTTTTAAACTCATGATAGAGAAAAATGTATGAAGTAGATATACATTTTAAAGAATTCATTTTCAAGAGAACTTGAACATTGTGAAAATAATGTGGTCTTTTCCGGTAACAAATATCACAGCTTTAAATAAAAGTAGATGCAATCTTTTATGATAATTAAGGAGAACTTATCTTCACGAGGTTAATTGATAAACTCATTGAATTTAATCAGGTAATTTGGTTCCTGAGATGAAAAGATTAGAGGACACAAGAAATTGAATAACTTACTACCTCTAGACATGAAACAAAATTTTCTCCTGGAAACACCTAAAATTGTAATTTACGCTTGAGTATAGTATGTATAGTGAGATGCTTCCAGTCTCTATAGGTGAAGTGAAGCTGGAAAGAGAAAGGATGAATGAAATTCTGAGACATGAAGAGGGGAAGAAAAACCGGTTGCTGGATGAGAAAGAGAGTGAAAGAAAGGAGGACTCCAGGGAGAAGGTTTCTGACACCTTCAGTGTTTTTGCAGTGATAAGCACCGTGCATCGGAACTAATTGATAATTGGGCTAAAACTGTAGACATCGTACTCATTCACATGCTAACGCCTCGTTACTTTTAAACTAGCACATTTTAATTTTACTCCTCGCAAAAATACAAACTAATAATTTCTAAAGACATCACGATTAAATTAACCATTTCTTCCTATTATTAATTGGTATTATGAATCTTTTTTCTATGAAACTTGACCTATTTCTATTGCAAGTTTAAGAAGTAATCGAAAAATATTGTAGATATAACGGCGAACGTATCGAAGCTCTAGGCAGTGGATGTTCGACATCTTCCAATTCAAGTTTTCGCAATCGATCCTTTCGATGTCCTCATCCGTAGCGGAACTTCTTGATTTGTTTTCAAGATTTCGATATAGTAACTAGCACAGGGAGTTCTGCGCTGATGGCATTGGGTTAAGCTAACTTAATACGAGAGCTTAATAGGGACGTCTATGGTGCTGAGATTGCAATATTACTTTCCACAAATGTAAACGCAATTACATGCAAATGCAAACCGCGGATGCTCGTGAAATGATTCATGCTTTAATTCCTGAATTTGAAGTAACAACTGAGACGTTAGGTAAATTTTTAAGCTTGTTTAGGTAAAAGCATTAGATATCAATTAAGACGTAATTTCAGTAGTAACGATCGATTTGAGTCAGACAATTGAAGAAAACATTACCAGAGTAAAATTGTTCTCGTTAGCTGTACATAATTTTGCAGCGAAATTCGATTTAGCGCACTGAAATTGGACATTTTACAAGAGGCTCGTAAATGTGATCGCAAAGAGAATTTGAGAGAGGGTGAAAAAGACAAGGCAACAACTGGGGAACAAAGAGCAATCACATAACGATGGTAATGTCTGCGGTTGACGTACAATTACGTCAAGGTGCCAAGGAAAATAACCAATTTCAGAGGTGTTTATTACTCCCAGGTAGCTCACATCTTTTAATGAGAAATATTCCACACTTTTGTGTCTTACTGAAACATTCAAGTGGAACATATTACGTTCTATTTGAAAAAGTATAATTATTTTCCAAATGAGTTTCAGTAATGTGGATGGCTAAATGAGCGAAGTAAGAGTTTTAAGAAGAAAATGAGGAAACCACAAATTTGAAACGAACGAAAACTACTTTTTTAGTTTGAAAGAGTTCAGTTCGAGAAGTTAATCTGAAAAAGCCGATCACAGAAAAGAGCTCTTCTTAAGCTGAGAGTAGTACATGGCTTGGCGATCCATTTCCGGTGGAATAACAGTCTTTGAATGGCCTTGCGCGTAACTCTGTGGCGTTCGCGGGTCACCGCTGGGATTGCAAGTTTGAATTGTATTATATAACGATCCCACGTTCGATCTCTTACCCTTATTTGGGGCTTTCCCAGATCTACGACCTGTGCAACAGCTGCACCTACTTCTACTAAGAAGTCTTACGCAGTTCATCCATCGAGATCACGTACACGGGATACAAACTTTAACTTTCGTGTTCGCCACAAAACTTTTTGGCCCACGGAGAACGATACTTTACATTTTGATGTCTGACCTCGAATCCTAACTTTAGAAGAGAATAAAAGAAGAAAGAAACGTTAAGTTCCAACATGAAGTATTGAATTTAAGATGTTAAAAGACTGACAAGAGCCTGCAGCAAAGTTCTTTCTACCGATTTTTTATCGCCCCTCAGTGATAAAAATGGTGTAATCTTGTTACTAAAATTTCCTGAATATGGAGAAGGGTTCAGCCTGCGGAAGATTCTATGCGAATAACCTGCTGATATTGCTTCTCGTTACCTTACTGAGGTCAGTGGTCGAGCACCTCGACCTTGATCGTCACTCGTATCCGTCGCTACTCTTACAACAAATTCCCTCCTATCTCCTCTCCAGAACCAGGGTCCATGGTATGGAATAAGATATGAGAGGGACTGTAGCTGAAGAGCAGTGGTTAGCCTCGGCTACTTGCTTCTGAACGAACCAACGAAGATCGAATGCAGTAAATACGCTCTTATCTCTCCACCAAAAAGTTCATCCGAGCCGCTAATTAAAGGTATAACCTTCCCATCACTTCTCCTTTCCGTCATGTTTCCTTCTAGTCTTATTTTTCCACTTATTACGGAGCGATGAGTGAAGATCAGAAGAAACTGAGAAACCCTTCATACTTAATAGAAACAAGCTGCACATTTTCAAACATGCCAGAAATTTTGAAGTTCGCATATATTTGTTATAAATCAATCCTCTTCATGTGATGTTTATGGTAAGGTAACGAGAGAAAAATTCTATATGGTTACGAGTTAAATATTTCCGAAGCATGGTCTTGATAGATGGACTTGCAAAACTAGTACCAGTTGTATATACATGCAAGGTTAAAGGAAAGTGGTTTTATCAGGTAATGTTAATTAGAAAATTCATTAACAAGCAAGAGAGGTTCAGCCAGTATCGTGCAATACACACGTTTATCGTCCTGCTTGGACATCTGTACCTGGTTTTACACTCATGAACTGTCCACTATAGTCTAACACGCGTGCCAGAGATCGGTATTTAAAGCACGAACAATTCATATGTTAGGGAGTCTGGTTTGCATCTCCTTGAGAGTTGAAGTAAATCGATAGGTCGAGAAATTGCTATCATAATAAGCCTTCCAGTTTTTTACGCATAAGATATAATACCATAAAATTATATTATTATTACGATAATATAGCTAACTCCCTTAGGTACGCAAAATAAGCGAATCTTAGGAATTTTCAAGATCGAAGTTCATTATGATAAACTTTGAAGTTTTCCTTACAAAGGAGGTTGCTTACTCCTCGTCGTTAAACGTTCCTCAACCGATATTTCTGTTTTACTTATTTTCTTTCGGCATGAAAAGGCATCTGTGCATGCAGCGTACATGAACCGGGGGAACGAAGGCGCGGACGTAAACTTGAGCCAATCTGAACTGCAGGTACATAGATATGCGATGCACGCTGCTTAATAGGTAGATAAGTAGCAGGCAGTATATCTCGTATCGGTACCCATAAAGTCTTATGAAAGGAAGTCGTGGATTAAATAAACCTTAAAGTGCTGTGAGAAAAGAGAAGTAGAAAAGAGAATGCAAAACACGTGAAACGACGGGTTGGCGCCAAACTATCCTCTTCATTAAAAGAATGTACATTGACCAAACCAGAATTCATCGTATATTCAATAAATTACAGTATCAGAAGGGCTGATAGAAGGAAAATAATTAACGAGTGCCTTTCATAACCTTGAGGAAAATCAAGAGACATCTGATTCTCTCTTGCTATTAGATAAATATCTCTTGCTTGTCCAGACATATTAACTCCGCCGCGTCTAGTGTATCCAGTTATTTTAATTAAATTCTGATTATATGTACACGCTGCCTATTACCAAAGTTTGTTCAATATACTCCATAAATTAGCGAGGCATCGTACAACATAGTCCCCTACTTGTCTCTTCGATTAACAGTCGATTCTTACTGAAGCCCATACTCTGACTATTAATCTCATTGCATTCGAAGTCGTGCGTACAAGGGCCCTTCTCAGAAGCACAGTAGGTAGTACAAGCCACAACGATCAGTTCACAAACATTATCACGGAAGGTGTTACAGCCTCGAATTGCTCGAGTTGCATTCGTGAGACAACAGAGGCAGGTGCAACCAATCGGTATTAACTTCGTATTCGATTATCGCCTTTGCACGCTCATGTAGAAGCTTGTCTTACCAGTGCCTTACTCAAAAACTAACGGAAATCAGAACTAAGAGACGGCAACGCTGAAAGTCGGATGATGATGATGCTGAACTACAATTTCCCGTCTTTTCGATGCCAAAATGTGACCGTGGTGCAAGAAGAGAATGAAATACGCTCGAGGAGAAGGAACTCAACACCTAGCCGTCTCTGGTGCAAGTTCCTGAGCCGAAACAAGGGAGGTTTCACGAAATGGGAAATGGGGTTGAAACCTATAGTAAGAAATGTGGAAAGAAAAACCGAGAACATAGCGCTGGTCAGTGAACGAGTTGGACCGAGAGCTATTAGTCACCCTTTTCTCTCACCATCCTACTTCCGGTTCCTCTGCAATCACTACCTACTGCACCTTCGATATAGCCTCCGCCCTTATCTCGTTTGTGAGATCGAACCCTTCTCCAAGGTGGTCCTATTACTCTTTCACGACGGTTACTATCTTATTCTGGACCGTCTGCTTCAGCCCCTTTATCATTTTTTCCACCAAGTACCATTTATCCTATTATTTTCCACGAATCCTTTTGAGAATCTAGAACTGGCTCACCTTTTTACTTCAATCGTTTAAGTTTCCGAAAAAATCTGAAGATAAAATTCCGATTTACGTGATCAAGTTACGGGTGGAAGGCATCTCGTCTCGAGAGAATAATTTTGTTACCTATCAATTCCCTCATAGAAAGCGTTCTCCAGGTCTCTGGTTCCATTTTACAGAGCAGCAGGAGCTTGAATAACGTTCATAGGTATATGATTCAGATCTCTGCTTCTGCAGCTGGTCCTGCACAGTAGCGAGAAAGGCAAAGTTGGCGCAAGATGCTTCCGCAATAAGAATACCCATCCTCCAGCACCCACGACTTACTTCCGACCCGTGGAAATCCGTTCGGTGCCGACGCAGGACGGCACTAGGGCGACTCTAAAAGCAGACTACTTTTGAAACATTGTCATCTTTTGCACCTTTCTTTGTCTAAGGTGCCACTTTTCAAGTGAATATGCCTCTGTGGGTATAACTTTTTCGTCTCTAAGACGCCTGAAATCCCGGATAAGATAAGATCTTGAGCTTGGGTTAAAACTACCGAAAGAAGCATTTCGCGAGAAGTTAAGATCAACCGCACGGTCGATGTTGGCTGAAAAGATACCGGATCTTCAAATGATATTCTTTAGGCAAGTTTTATTTGTCTTTCAACGAGTTCTTTAAGTCTCTTCGACTTTAGAGTAATTTTTCTATGCACGAGTTCTCTGCATCTAACTTTCTCACTATGCGAAGATGACTTTACTTAGACCCACTTTTCTGTGTACCTATAATTCTCCACTTTCTTGCTTGAAAATATTTTATCCGAAAAGAGTTATTGACTATTCAATTTTCGAGATTGTTCAATTCCAACAGAAAGTAATTCTATCAGAAAAATAACTTCAGTTACTCGCCTTGTTGGCACTGGTTATGTTACATTCTCGTCAATATGAACAGCTTTTTATTGTCAACAAAGTGACGCCACCTCGCACGACAAGAACCCCTTGCACGCACTCGAGAGTCTACGTGCTATATGTGAAGTCACACACGACATGATTCAGTAGATGCAAAAGTTGGAGAAGTTTTAAGTGTATAGGGTTCTATTAAAATGTGGTTCTCATGTATTCATTTATCCTACAGCTTCAATGCGATTGCAAGCTTCATTGTTATATGAATGCCCTTTCAGCATGATTTACATAAGACTTTATCTAACTCAAATCATCCAGTTTCTAAACCAAAAATGATTAATTTCATACTGATTTCAGATAAATGTATAACTTCATCTCTATATATTTACACCTCACATTTTCCGACACGTCCCATTTTCTGTATGAAAGAACGGATGAAATGTCTCACACATGTTATCTTTCGGGTTACATATCCTAGTTGCATATCCTGAATCTATCTTCTGAACAGAAAGAGAATAGCAGAGAGTGGAACTGTTTGAGTAAAAACATACCAAGGATATGAACTGTCCCATCTTTTCAAGAAAATAGAATATTTTCCCTTCCGTTGTAAGTTTAGAATGACAGCAGAAACCGACGACAACAGGGCGTGGAGTGGGCAGGTACTACAAGAGTGAATACGTGTATGCGAATGCGAGAGGATACGAAACTCTGCAGGGGGGTTAATTCGTATAGCCCTTGTACTCCATAGTCTATGTCATATCGTACTCTGCCTACGTATTCTCGTAGATATGTATGGTACAACACGAATCGCAGCGAAAGCGCATAAAACAATGAGGCAAGGTATTGTGGCGCATTAATTCCGCGTTTGTCGTTGCACTTGCGATGCAGTTGAATTATTCCGCACCGCAGGACCAAACAGAGTCGGCGTGTCTTTTAAAAATCTTCACGTTCCGTTTCATTGCCAAAAGAAAAGGCTAAGCTTGGGTGTTCACGTTTGTTCCAACGAGCATTAATATATCTTCGTGCCGATCGGCGCCGAGTTATATTCCAAATTCAAATACTTGATACCTCTCCAAGTTGAGCCGTTTTGCATTGAAGGCTTTTAAATTGAAAAAGTACTTCTTTATAGCAAGTCTTTTCATCCCGGATTAATAATTTAGAAGATAATTGTGTTCTTATTTTACAATTGTTGAGTTGATAAGAATAAAATTACTTGCTGACTTCTCTGTGTGCGTGTGTGTATCTGTGTGTTGGTTGCTTTACGGTCTCGTTTTTGCACATTAACATCGGCGTGGAAGATCGTGGTAACATTTGTGGTTATAACCACGCAAGTACGTAAGTTAGAGAGTTTACGGTAGCGAACCGAGTAAAGGACAGAAGAGGGGACACAACTCGGTTTGATATACGACTACAACTTCTCGAGGCGAGGAAGTGGGAACACAATCCAGGCACAATTCTCTCCCTGTCTTCCATCCTACCTTCGGTCAGTAGGAGCGAGACCTCAAGATATCTTGGACTCGAGTTAAGACGTATGAACACATTTGTACAGCATCTATCACGACTGAGTATGAAACGTTGCAAGGTAGAGGAAAGGTGTGATGAAAATACAATGACAAAACGAAGATTATGTTCCGCAGAGTCAGACTTGAAACTATCTTGTTCTCCCTTTTATCATCTTCATTGAAAAGTAACACGCAATTTTAAACAATTCTTTCGTTTAATGTGCATAACCAAATAGTAATTGAATTCGGAAACCACTTGATCATTGAAACAGTCTTCGTGAATATTTTCCATGTATTTTTGTGATTATCTCAGGGGAATTTAAACTAATCGTTAGTTTTCTAGGAAGTTTATCAAAGCCAAATATTGACCGGCGCCACACTCCTGAATACCAAAGCCAACTGGCTTTGCAACTACACAAGCAATATTCGGCTCGTTTAGATCGAGCGTTGACAAAAGCATCACGAACAGTGCTCCGTCAGCGTTACAATGCATACATACTTGTTTTGCACTACCTGTTTATATAAAGAGTGGCAAATTGCAGATTATCTGCTGTTATTTAAAACCGGTGATAAAGCACTAGGAACTTGCATTTCAATTAACATTATACTTTAATAGAATTTTGTAAAGCATTATACCATACTTTTCTCTCTAAATCTGAGAAATCTGTACATTTCAGCAAATATTTGTTGATTTTCTCAAACAATTTTCTTTGTAGCATGGGTTAAGATGTCCGAAAATCGCATATTGCGACCAAAGTCCCGGGAGGTGGGAGCTTTGAGAAGTACGTTTCAAGTAAGCTTTTGTCTTTTCCACATCTGTGCTCCACGGAGACTCAAATTTTCTCGACTGAATGATCACCCACTGCACACAGAAAGCCTCAATTCGCCTCCTGGAGCTGAGTACGAATTTATTCTCCCGTACAAAGTAGGTCGGTTTCACATGAGAAATTATTTTGGAAATACGAAGACTTTAAAGCGAGAGCGTAAAATCAGAGAAAAAAAGTGGATAAAATAATTTATTTATCGTAGGTCATTTCGTTGTACATATTTTTGCATAACGGCGACTTCCTTTTCATAGAGGCTGCTCATAAAATTTCAAATATTCAAGAATTCACCTAGCAGTACGGCATGAAACCACAAAGCTTAAAATCGTAACTACTGGTCGGAAATCCAGTTCGTGTATCAAAGCGTAAACTACCTTTCAGATTTGCAACGTCCCACTTCACTCCCCTCGTTGCCATTTTTCCAACTCGGTCATGTATCATCCAAGTCCCAGTTCGTTCACTCGATATCAGATCAGAATTTTCATCAAACTACGTACACACGAATTGGTTACATAACACTTTAAAAGAGTCACGTAACTCCATCAATTTTTACCGAGAAAAACATTCTTGCAAGTATTTTCAATCGTCTCCATGTATCAAATTTTCCATGGAAATTTTAGGATTCATAGTAAACAAATATTCACTTTTTTGTTACATTTTTGTGCGCACTAAATACAAATTTTAGTATCTAGGAAAATGGACCATATTTTCACAAATCTGGTTTGCAATAAATAAAAACTAGTGTCACTTCAGAACACATTATTTAATCCAGAATGGCTTTTCATAATTGGTATTATACATATATCGCAATCAAACTAGATAATTTGACAAGCTGTACGAATTAATTTTATTTTTCAACGGGGCTATGTCAGCGTTGGAGTCAAATTAAAAAGGATGGCCTCACGAAAGCGCACACTGCGAAATATCCTCCGCAGAGGGAGGTTTCGGCAGTACTTTTTCAACGCTGCCTCCAAGTTTACTTATACGTAGAAGTACATATGTGTGTGCAGAATATGTGCAGAGGAATGTTACGTAGCGTGTATCACGACGCGAGAGCAAGCTGGGTTGTAGCTGTTATAGCCCTGAGAGAAGAACAGGCATGTTTGCTGACGACAAAAATAAAGGAAAATAAAGTGGATGCGAAGTAGCTGTTGCAGTCCTGTGGAAGGATTGGCTTCAATTTATTCGAATCAAGTTTTAAGCTTAATTTGAGACAGATTTACACCTGCGGATGACTACCAGAAAACAGAAACAAGACCTTCAAGAGAAGAGAGCAAATTTCTAATTTGGAATGTTAAATTCTTTTCAGTTTTGCTCTGAAACGAAAACATGTTCTGTCAGGAATGGAATTATCACCGAGTTATGGTGCTATTCCCTGTAGGTGCCGAGTGCACATACTTTGTTTGAAACGAAGTATGAACAATATCCAATATGCATTTCTTGATGACTCCTGAGACCAGAAGCGAAGTGGGCAGAGCTTATCTCAGCGTTTGTTTACCCTACGAAGTTACATATTAATAAAAGTTCGGCAAATTAGTTTAGTTGGCGAAGTTAAGCTTCTGATGATGTAACTTGGCATTTCTGTAGACGCAGACTGCAATATCCCTTCTCCAGTCATGCCAAAGTGTCAAACTGGTTCTCCTTTTCCAGTTTGATTTGAGTGTTCGTAACGAATTGTGGAAGAAGCAAAACTCAACGCTTCGCAAACATGTTAAATTAGAGGAATCGATGATTCACAACTCAGAAGCACGCAAACGTAGGCAGTGAGTGTCGGGTAAAGTGCAAATCCTTTTTGAAGCCTCAATTAAGAGTCTTACTTTAGTTATCTATCTAGAAAAGTTCTTTTAGAGCTGTCAAAATGAAAGAAAGTTTTTTTTT
>JAUESI010000010.1:8927552-8963935 GCA_032275145.1 Synergus laeviventris
CAGGTTCCTGTAGTTTTAAATATAAACATTAAATTAGCGCTGAATTGATATGTTTAATGAAAATAACGACTTTAATGGCAACACACAGGTATTCCATTATTGAAAAAAAAAATTAACAACGATCACTGAACCAATAGTTCTGACTACGAGGAAAAACTTTATGGGATATGCATATTTAAATTGATTTTAGAGCATTTTATTGGAAATAGAAGCTTCAGCCTTATAAATAAGCATTGACAAATAAAAGGAAATTTTCGTGTTCGAGCTCTGATGCGCAGGCAGTCCGGTACCGCGAGATCGTTCCTAATTTTTTGTCGAGGCAGTTCCAAGGATCCAGTCTTCCTCAGATTAGCACTCCGTGAGTCGCGTGAATATCGCGTGGCTCGATCGCAACAAGGTCGAAATTTTCCCTTCTGCCGATCGAAACGGCCGATCGTAAATCCATCAAATGTCGAGTTGGGAATTCGCGTTGTGCGCCCACGACGCATTCAAGGGAGACGACGCCTTGACAGCCGCAGTCAATGAACGACTGTGGGCCGACTATCTCGTAAATACAAACGTGTTTCGCACATTAGTCGAATTAATTAAATGCTAATTATGATCGGGCGTTGGCTCCCGATGCATACTGATATCTCACATCGATTAAATTACGAATCGCGCACTCAGAAAACACTGTTTGGTGGGGACAACAAAAAGTTAGGTCCCCAATGAACATTTCTTTTAGTGGATCTTCAACTTTATTATTATTTCACTTGAATTGATAAATGTTGACAGCCTTTCGTGATTTTCTTCCGCGTTTAAGTATATTATTGTTTTAAAATTATTCAACCGTGGCAATTACGGACACGCGATCCGTTTCAATTACTATTCTGAAATCCTTGCGATCTGTCAGATCGGTAAAATCGATTTCGCCGTCAACTGACATCTGGACATGTTCGGTTGGAAATCTTCCAAAGGGTGTTCAATCTTCACTGATGATCACTAGCAATTGGATACTGGATACCCTTCCAAGGGTGGGGAGAAGGGCAATTGTAACAAACGTAAGGTTAGCTCCAGGAGAGGCCGTGGATGAACAAGGGCTGGTAAACACGGTAGCTACGATATCTAGATTCCTGTAATCTGATCACGAATCCGAACAAACGCCCTTATCTGTTACGTACACACCATGAGCCAACAATTATTGGCCGGCATACAACTGGATACGTCTTCTTCGGTTTTCGCACTTACTCAGTGCCTATAGGACAGCTGCACGCTCTCTAATTACTATAAGTAGAGCTGTTTATCGAAAGTAAATGCCAGCTACTGAATACAACTATATCTACTGTGAAGATTATTTGAATCATTTTCAAGCTTACAGGCTGGTCCCTATATATTCACTAATTCTTCCCTATCCCATATTTTGCCCCTTTACTATGTTGACTGCCTAAAAAGGGCCAATGAACACTTTATAGGAATCCTCTGTAGGACCCAGCTAAGCCCTCTGTAGATTCCATATACGAACCCTTTCAGACCCACAAGAATCCCATTGAAGTTACCCCTTCTGCTGTGTATAAATACTAATCAAATTGTTCATTTTATATTATATTTAACCGCTAATGCATCCAAATTTAATTTTCATAAAATATATTTAAAAATTCAAGTTGAAAAAGCATTTTTTTACTTGTAATAAGAATTTAATCTTCTCTTCTAAAAGTAATTTTTTGGTTTATTTTCAAGTTGGTGATTGGATTTAGATTTTTTTGTGGCAAATAATAAAGGGGCAAAGTAGGTAGACCTGGTAGACCCCTGCGAGGACCCAACTGGGCTATTCCAGTGTGGACTTAGAAATGAAAAAATAAACAAAAAAAGGGGGCATACTATAGTTGCGTGATTTTGTGGGATCCTCTAAAAGGTCTACTTTTTTTCTCATAGAGATTTTCAGGCCTGCATTTCTTCAATAATAACATGCTTTTGTTTTCTAAAATACAGTTTATAATTACCAGCCTTTGTATTTGAGAAATGACTAGCTAGCAATATGCATAGGGGTGGAAATTGGTTTGCAAAAGATAAACGATTTCGCCGCAAATTAAAGTCAACTGCAGCCATAACCGTTCGTTTAGTAATTACATGTCGTCACCTATCATCTAGTAAAATTGACTCATTCTGAAAATATTTAATTTTCGACTGTACAGTAATACAGAATTCCGGTAAATTAAGTGCAACGAGTGACAGCTAAAACGAACGAATGTTCGTTGAACCGCAACTATAAACGAGAAAATATGGACAACTCCAATGATGAGTTTACCTTTTCAATATAAACGTTGCAAATTGAATGAGTTGCTGACTTTCATTGAACAAACAAAAAATTATAGAAATATGGTAGTTCCTCCTTTCAGACAAATTAATTCAACTTCCACGGCAAATTGATCAAAATTATTACTCTAGCAATTTGCATAAGTTCAGAGAGATTCGAACTCACTTGCAATTCAAGATCGCTGTGATGTAAAGGAGAAAAAATTATTATGCCCATCAACATCGTCGTTGCCATTCATAACGTTCGAATCTCAGGTAAAATGAAGTCGTTTCAGAGTTTCATGAGCGAAACATAACGAATAGAACGATTCCACTCTCCACACCTTCGATCCTTATCTGAAACGGATACATTTTTTCATTCCTTTTTGCCTCAATTCAAAGAGTTTTACATGTATGGCGACTCTGTATGTCTCGCGATCTTGCCGAATAAGCTCGAGATTGCATTCGGGCTAAGGTACTTTTTTTTTATGTCGAATTACCACGAAAACAAATTACATCGTTGCTTCACGTCATTTATTTTTATTTTTACGAGTACATCCGTCGGCGTCATTGAATCGCGGTCCTTATTCAAAGAGCTCAGAGTCATCACAATCTTCCTTCCCTTTTCTTTGACTCTTTCGCTCCCTCTTCGTCGCCTCTCGTTACGGAACAACCGAAAAGATTCTGCCCCCAAAACAAGCACGTAATTCTCTGATTATACGTTTCCATGTGTCGACAAAATTGCAGACGTTGGAGAATAACTCGTTTCACGCGCGACAGCGATGTTTTATGTCGATTCTTTTTTTTAGACTACGTAGAAGTATCAATGAAAATAAACTCGTCTTTTCAATACAAATTTTCAATATTTATATTTATATTTCCTATTGACCCCTATATTCAGCTGAAATCCCTAATGCTCCCTATTTTTAAGATTTTGTCCCTAAAGTACCCTATTTTACAGTGTACAATTTTTTTGAAATTTCCACAAAATTGACAGATTACAGCCTTCACTGTCTTCTCACCATTCCCTAATTTTTCCCTTTTTTGAGGATTCCTATTTTTTCCCACGTTTTCATGAGAATTCCCATTCATTTGATTGAAGTTCAACTGTTTATAATGTTCGTAATTGTATAATTATTAGTGGAAAACTTTAAGGATTTGTGAACTTAGGTTTATTTAAACAATAATTATTCTAAGAATGTAACAGCTTTGAAAAACGAAGATTGATCCTGAACTATACTCTAGGACTCTTACTTGCAAAAGTGGAGAGGTTTTTCGAAATAGGCTGTGACTGGTTAAAATATTAATGGTGGAGACATTTGGATCTGCGTTCCACTTACAGTACAAATATGAGTAAACTCCGAACTTAGGTAGCAATCGAATATATTAGGGTCATTTTAGCCCTTTATGCAGAGAAAAAAGTGTGCAGGTCGATCAGAAAATGTTCCTAAGCTAGGATGGTCAAAAATATTTTTATTTGATACTTAAAACTTGTTAAAATATTTTGAATTCTTTTAAAATTCGTTTGAAAAATTTTAAACTCTTTCAAATTCATTGCAATTTTCTTAATTCGCTTGAAGAGTGAAATACCTTCAAATTTTTTTTAATCAATTCAAATTTCTTAGAATCATTATAAATCTTTTGCATTTTATAGAATTTCCATGAAATTCTTTTAAATCATTCAAAATATCTTGAAATCTTGTTAATTGCAAAAGAAAAATTTAATCGTTTTGAACTCTTTTCACTTCCCCTTGAGTTGTTTATGAATTCGTACCAATTATCCCAAAATTCTGTTAAATTGCTCTTGAATTCACTGGAATTATCTTCAATTGACATGGGATTTATTTTGCATCGAGCTTAAATTTGGATGAATTAATCTTGAATTTAATTAAACCCGTCTTGATTTGCTTATCGAATTCTTTTGAATTCCTTTGAATTCTCCTGAGTTCCTAATTTAAATTTTTTTGACTTGGATAAAGATTTTTTTTTGCTTTTAGTCTTCAGTATCTAATAGTTACTTTCATTTGAAAATCATCCTTTTCTCGTAGAAAATTCCAACTTTGACCTGATAATCCATTTTTTTGGTTAAAACACAAAATGTTTCGACAAAAATTCACTTTTTTGGTTAAAATTCAATTATTCCGTTGAAAATCCACTTATTGTGTAATTATTTTGGCTATTAGTAAAATTCATTTACATCAAAAGCACAACAGTTTAATTTTCTTTTTGCTACTCACACTGAAAAAATTTAATAAACAAGTAATAATAATAATAATATTTATAAAACAGGTACTCTTTGAGATTATAAAAAGTGCCCTATAAGCGACAAAAGAGTATTTTGTGTGTCCTACTTTTTTTCTCATATAGTGACTGTGAGGCCTGATAAAATAGTAAATAGGAAAGCAATCATTATAGTTTATAGGAATGAAAGTTTCGAACAATTAATTTTGTCTTCTTCCTCAATTGGCTTCTTGGAAGTCGCTCATAAAAAATAAACTTCCCGGTGAGCTCAGACAGAACTAAGACGGTAGACAGGAAACAGGCTCAATGGAGTTCTTAACTGTCCGATCGATTCACAGCGGTTGCTCGCATGCACGACTGGTCAGATGCTTTCGTGTCGCTCTCAAAGTTTCTCCATTTCTTCCGACTGGAATCGAAAAAGCTCTTTTATTAATGCAACTTTTTATGCATTACACGAGTACTGCATTCTGCTGGAAAATAAGCGACGAATACTTACCCTGAGTTTCCTATCATCGAACTTACCATAAACAGAAGATCACAGAAATGTGGTCTCGAGTTCCTTCGAGACAACAAACTTTTAACTTAAGACATAATAAAATTTAATGCACTCGGGAAAAAGCATTATGACCAATACTGTGATATCACAATGACAAAATATTTCGTTAGAGAATCTTTTGATCCAATTTAATTATCATTTCGTGGTGGATACTTGCAGTGGAATTTAAAAAATCAGGGTGGCGACTTGACCAAGAAACCGGGAATATAATTCAAAAACTGGAAGCTTACTTCTGATCGCAGGAAAATTCAAGTTTCCATTCTTTTAATAATTATCTATACTATAAGAATTGGATTTAAATAAAAATATAAAACAAAAGTTTCCACAACTCAAAATTTTGATTTATTGACCAGCAGAAATTTATCTGACGTCGCTCAGGATCAAAAAATTCAATTTTTATTCAAAATTAAATTCGTGTAGAATTAAAAGGAATTTTATTAAAAAGACATTAAAGAATTTTTAAAAGGTTTTAAGTGATTTTAAGACATTTCAAGGGATTTCAAGAGGTTTCATAAGAGTTCAAAAATTCTAAAAGGATTTCATAGTAATTTTAAGGAATATACTAAGAGATTTTTATTGATTAAGGAATTTTAAAAATATTTTTACAAGATTTTAAGATATTTTAAATGATTTCAACTAATTTAACGGAATTTGAAGGGATTTCAAAATATTTCAAGAAATTTTAATTAACTCGAACGAATTTTACAATATTTTAAACGATTTTAAGACAATAATAGAAGATATACAAAATTTAAAAGAATTTCAAGTAATCTTAAGGGATTTCTTTTGAAAATTCCTAAACCCTTTTGAACTCTAGAAATCCATTGAAATTTCTATAAACAAATATTTAAAAATTTATTTAAATCCCATGAGATATATTCATTAAAATATTTTTTTTCTCTCTTAAAAATGGTTTTATGAAATTCTTTTTGATACAATAAATGTAAAAAAAGAAATAAAACGTTCCTCAGACTATAAATCGGCAACTTTAACCAAATACTATATGAAAGAAAGTTTTTTTTTTCATTATAAAAAAAAGACATTTTTGCAATTTTTTTGCTGTATTTTTGTTACAGGATGTTTGGCACGAATGTAATGAGTAATCAATTTCCACATTTTGCGGTAAATAGAAAGACATTATTTTTAGTTGACCTGGCAAATTGAGAAACTTGTTGACAGAGAAAAACCAGGAAAAGAGTGGGAATTCAAAATCGTTCGCCGAATCGCCACCCTGAAAATATATAATCGTCCAAGTGCAAGGTAATTTAAAAGAAAAAAAGGTGTTTAAAGTATCAATAAAAAACATTGATTCATTGCACTTTGTATAAATTACATGTGCTTCCTGATAACATTAAATTCAGTATGCGTATGCGCAACCACGAAAGTTGTGGACAGCAGACGTCAGTTATTGTATATAGCACTGAATTGAAGCGTTAATAGCGTTTCTGCGGGTCCATTGATTCCCTTGGGTCGTGTCTAGTACACCAATCATGTTTGACTATTGGCGAGCAATGCCACGATCAAAGGGAGTTTATTAAAATAGTGTGAAGCTGTTTGCATGGAATCACGAACTGAATATAACGGCATGTGTAACAAGTCTCCGACACTGAAAGCAAACCACTGCTTTCAACACCAGTTCTGCTGTAATTGACGTTCATTCGTAACTATGTTTCTAGGTCACTTCAATGTAATTATATTTTGAGTGGAAATGCTGGAAAAATCTACATTTAATTTTTATTTTTAACATTCGGATTGTGTCAATTCCTTTAAAAATAGATGATCTGTTGAGCTTTGAACTGACATTCTCTTCATTAATCCTAGTTACGGTAAAATATAGATACCTCATTGACATACTGAGCTTAACATTGCTTAACAAAGCGCCATTGTACTAAAGGTCTGCTATTTTCACTCAGTAAATATATTTATTGAGAATAATCTCCTTATCCAGAATTTTCTACTTAAAATACCTCTAAAAAAACATTTTTCACTCTTAATAAATATACCTTATACCGATCCAGAAATATATTTCGTGGACTCTTTGCAGCTCGAAACTTTGTTCGAATCGATTCATAAATATTCGATAAGAGCTGCATCTTATAATTGCGGATTCGTGTTCCTTGTCGATAGTGTTCATTCTTAGTTTTCGAAATGCTGAAGTCGGTAAAATTGCCTCCCCACAATGCGATAAAGTACTTTTTAAATTATAGGGGGAGGTGGCTTGAGACCGGAGATCGAACTTTTTTTAAAGATTAAAAGTCGGGACCTCTCATTACTAAAATAATGCCCAAATGTTGCACGAAATTCACCTGGCCAGTAAAGTATTGCAAACTTTATTCTATAGTGTAAATAATTAAGTTAAATCATTTTATTTTTTTATTTTTGAGTTCACTCATTCATGAATACGTCAAATTTCGTAACCAGGCGGAAATTGGTCAGGTTTTATTTTCGACGATCATTGAAAATTTTCACATCGGACATTGATAAATATAGATCACGTGTGTTTCAAATGCAAAACTCGACCATCAACAAAGCCTCGTAATTATTTTTACCAGGATCGGGAGTGACAAAGTGTGCTCACTCTCGACTCACCTGCAATTATCGTCCTGGATGGCATGATTGTATTCTTTTTAATTTATCAACTAACGATGATTCCCAATCAGCGAGACTCTCGATGCGATCTCCGGGATCAATTCGTCATGAACTGCACAAAAAAGCCGCAATATTTCTATTCTATTTTACAATTACTATCGGTATATGTTTACTTTAAATTCCCGATTTATGAATTAGCTGACAGTATAAAATGGATAATAAAATTCGAAAATTTGATAATCTGTTAATTTGACATATATCTGACATTTTAGACAATTTTATTTATCGTGATATAATGCTACACCAAAAATCAGTTATAAATGCTACTCCCAATGTCAATTATGTAAATCCTCTGTAATTATCATTTCCATAATATGGTAAATGATATTGACATATTTGGTGTCAGAGCTTTAGGGATTTAAATGAGAACGATTTTAATTAATCGCATTACTTGGCTACTGATATTTAAGTAATTTGTACATCCAATTGGGTAAGAGCAAAGTCGAAAGGTTAAAATCCAATCTTTAATTGGATTTTGCTTACGTTGGCGAAGCTTGATCCCCTGAAAATGTTGCAGGACGAGTGCGGTGGATGTCGCGATTGATTAGATTAACGTCTTAATCGAACTTCCGCTCCCAAGTAATCACCCGCGCTATTAGTACGAAACGGTCTTCTGTTTAATTTTAGATCGATAAAACGTATCGCGACATCAGCGGAAAGATGTAATCTTCTCTTTCAATTATTATTTAGCAAAATTCCATTACCGAGGAAAATTATATTACTAAATTATATTACTAAATTATATTGCTAAATTATATTACTAAATTATATTACTAAATTATATTTTCAAAGAAGAAGTCAAATTACTAGTCTATTGTTATTTCTATATTAATTTTGTAGAATAGTCAATTCAGAAAGGCTTTTGTTTCAATATATTAAATGTTCAATTATTTCTATAGTTTTGGACATTATCTTCACAGAAGATATTACATTTGTGTAAGATTTGACACTCCCCCCGTTTTTGTAAAATTTCAAACATTTTTTGACCTCCTGAACCCGAAAAAACCGATTGAATTGGCCTTCGATACACTCGTTTAGTATTCTAAAATAAAGACTAATTTCGTTAATTAGCGCGATTTTAAATGTTGTAAAATTTTCAGATATTTTAAGAGATTTTCTCCGAATTTTAAGCGTTTTCTCGGTTTTAACGGTTCTCAAGAGGTTATTATCATTTTAAAAATATTTTGTAGAATTTTAAAGGATTTCATGGAATTGCGATGAGATTTCTAATAATTTTCAGGTATTTAAAATTTTATCGTGGAATTTCGAATTTGTTGAGGAATTTTAAGCGAATTCAAGGAGATTTATATGAGTTTTGAGAGATTTTGTTAAATTGTGAAGAATTTCATAGAATTTGATAAGATTTCTAATAATTCTCATGGATTTTGAATTTTATCTTAGAATTTTAAGGAATTTCAATAAGTTTCTAGGCAAGATTTTAAAAGATTGTTTATGGTTTTAAAAGATTTTGTAGAATTTTTAAGGATTTCATAAATTATATTTCTAATGATTTTAAGCGAATCCAAATGTTGTCGTGAAATTTCTAATTTGTCGACATTTAAACCGAATTATAAAGAGATTTTGTAAAGTTTTAGGGAATTTCATGGAATTTGATGTTCCAATATTTCCAAAGATTTTCAAGAAGTTTCTAGGAATTTTAAGAGATTTTCACTAATTCTAACCGATTTCAAAAGATTTTTATTACTTTTAAAATATTTTAGAGAATTTTAAGGATTTTAAAGTTTGTAGTCGAGCTAAGAGATTATAAAATGACGTTTTGTGATAAAAAAATACATCAGAATTATAGGATTTTAAAAATTAGAAAAAACAAATAAAAATAAAAATTTTAACGATTTATTTGAATCTAATTTAACAGAGTCGAGCCCGGAAGGTGAGGTTTTAATAATTTTTAAATGAAATATTGAGCGCGAGTCTCCGGATGAGAAAGTAAATACATTTGAAATAAAAAAAAACAAATTCTGTAATTTGCACATTTAGGTTCAAAAAAACAATGTATGTGAGAGTTTTGGGACATTTTGGATTTTAAGGGATTTTAAATGTTGTAATATTTCGAGATATTTTGAAAGGTTTTCTGTGTATTTTAAGCAATTGCAAAAGGTTTGTAGAAATTTAAAGTGATTTTAAGAGATTAAAGCGGTTTTTTGGAGGTTCTTATGATTTTTAAAAGATTTCGTAGATGTCGCAAAATTTAAAGGGATTCCAAGATATTATTGGGTTTTAAAAGATTTTGTAGAATGTTGTAGGATTTTATGGAATTGGATGAGATTTCTAATGATTTTCAGGGATTTAGAATGTTATGAGATGAGATTTTTTTCCACTGGAACCATGTCTCAAAAATTCGTTTGGATATCACTAAAATCACTGAATTGTAAAGTCCACGCCGATAATTCGTCCGAGTGAAAGGCAGACATTAAACCGTTTACATCTGTGTTAGCATGTTAGTATACATAACCTGAGTATCTATGCTCATATGCCGACGTAATTTAACCGAGTGTCGAATCACTATGCGTCGGTATGGCCCGATTGATTTTAGACGTGACAATACGCTCGACATGATGAGATGGGTGATGAGACTGGTCTCTGGTATAATACAATGACAACCGGTGACAAGCTTTGTCGTTAATTAAATCGCAAATGTAATATTATTGGTAAGTAATCAGCCGAGTAGTGCTCTGGGAAATGGCATATTCATTCGCTAATTGCCTCAGGAATCCTGGCTGGTCCTGGCTTTCATACCCCTATATAAATTATAGCATCCACTTTCAAATATAATACATAAAATAATTTTGCCCATTCAGAAAATTCTTTAGTCCTTGCGGTTGACGGGTCCACAAAGCCATACAATACTAAATCAGGAATTTATCCAGTTGCTCTCAAATTATATGCGTGTGCAATAATATAATCCAACATGGTTAATAGAAAAATAATTGTATGTAAAATAAATTGTGAAATAAAACAATTTTTAGCATTCTGGTATATCTCTTTTGAAATGTGAAGTAACATTGGAACCTAAAATGTTGATAGAGTGAATAGAGTTTCAGAACGTGAAAGTGAAAACAAATTTCCGATTAGACGTAAAAGTTATCTACGTCTTTTGAATAAGCCGTCTATATTAGGTGCTCAGTTTTCAGAAAGGTAATGGCTTTTATTAGTACCCTTTGGCTCGCTCTGCCTTGCTTTCTGCCCATTCAACTTCCTCTTTTACGCATGATGTAACCATCGGACAAATCTCAACTTACTAGCTCTTTGAAGCGTGCAGCGTTTGATGGGTTTATTAATGTCTTAATACGACGTAAGCGTTCTATTGGAGGAACTCATTTCATAAGCCAGACTCAAACCGAGAAGGGTGCTGATAGGAGGTGAGGTGCATTACCAGCTAAACATTTCGATGTAGCAGGGTGGGTACCCATTTAATAGTTGCCTTATTCGTCCGAATCCCTTTGTTCGATTGGCCACTACGCTAATGAAGCGTCATACCATGTTAATTCCAATTTCCTTTTTACTCTCATGTCTAGAAATCTTGAAGCTTTAATTAAATCGTATAGAAAACATTTAAACAATGCTTCACTCTATTTCGATAAATATTATTTGAGAGATTAAAGTTTTAACTCAATTGTTGATTTCAGTAAATTTTACTCCATTTTGCAACTTCCTTTTACAACCCCCTTTTCTAAATACACTTTTCCAAGCCCATTTTCTATTTTCCAAACTCCTTTTCCAACTGCCTTTCCAACCCTCTTTGCCAATTCTCATTTCTAAACTCTGTTTCTAAAACACTTTTTTGAACATGTTTTCTAATTTTTTTCCCGAATCTTTTCATTGAGTTTCCATCATCCAAAATTTTCTGATGGAAAGTAGTTCTAGACTACTAATAAATAATGAACCAATAAATGAACCACCAAAGTTCAACTCCCCTGCACATTTGGATCTCACCCCTCTTCATCCCTTAATATTAAAAAATTCGTTAAAATTACCCTCATTGGTTGGGTTAAAATTTTATTACTGATAATAAGTATTCTTAATTTTAAGAGGCATACCAAAAAACTTCATTCCTTCAGATTATTTGTAATTAACCCCATATCTTTCTTTAGATCTAAAAAATGCACCAAAAATTCCCTAATTCGTGGGGTCAAAATTTTATTGCTGATAATAGGACTTTTCAAAGCCAAAAGACATCTTAAAAAGTTTCATCCCTCCACCTCATTTTGAACTTATTTTGAACTCCACCTCATATCATCCCTTAGATCTAAAAAATTCACCAAAAAATCCCTAATTCGTGGTCAAAAAAGTTAAATGCTGATAATAGGTCTTTTCAGTGTCAAAAGTCTTTTCACCGAAAATTCTACTCTTCTACTATAGTTTATTTGAAAACCATCCCATATCGTCTCTTAGATCTAAAAAATTACCCAAAAATTTCCTAATTCGTGAGCTCAAAATTTTATTGCTGATAATAAGTTTTTTTTTCAATGTTAAAATATACCGCGAAAAGTTTCATCCCACCAGAAAATTTGGACCTCACCTCATACTTACCAAAAACTTGCAGGCTTAAGGGATGGTATGGGGTGATTTCCAAATGAATTCGGGGTTACAATTTGAACCCAACGAATAAGGATAATTTTGCTGATTTAAAAAATTTTAAGGGATGAATTATGATGAGTTCCGAATGTACGGGGGCGTTGAAACTTTGGTGGTTCATTTATTGGGTTGTATACAACTACTTTCCACCAGAAAACTTTGAATCTTGTATGTTTAGAAGTTTAAATGAATCGGAGGTATCCACTTCTCGGAAATTCTCCGACTTTCTTGAGTTGATAGCTAGACGTTTCAAAACTAAATTCCTCATTAAGTAGTTTAAATATCTTGTTCCTCAATTAAAGCATTAATGTCAACAATTGCATTCTGGGACTATAAACTGGAAAGCATAGAACAGATCGATACATCATTCTGCTTTGCGGGAACCTAGAAGGAAGGGTTGTCGGTGTAGGACGTAGATCCGGGAAAGCGTTGGAGTTTCTACCTCGCAGGGAAAGGGGTGTGCAAACGGAAACATGGGGACCATCGCCGGATATTGAAAATACCTCGAGAGCTTCTGGACACACAAACATCCTACACCGTTCTACGAAGGCATGACAGTCGAATTGGTCTGAGGGTGTCTTACACATAGATATGTATATAGTAAATAGTGAGAAAATGTGGTCGACAAAGATGGAAGTTGAGCACAAGAGAAATTATGGATGTAGCGATGCTGGCTTGCGTAATAACACTCGGACCCCATTAGGAGTCAAACCGTTTGTTGGCTTCCTTAGAAACTGGATTTGTTTCCAAATTTAGATGAGGGGAGGTGAGGGGTTGAGTACTTCGGACACATCAGGAAATTGAAGACAATTGATGTATTTTACACCCGGAATCCAATAAGAGTCACGTCTCATCTAAATTTGAGAATGAACCCAATTTCTAGGGAAGCCAGCAAATGGGTTGACTCCTAATGCGTTCCAAGTGCATAATAATATATATTGTATAGGTATAATACAGATAATGTAGGAAAGTCGTAAACGATTAAATTCTCGCTTACATGGGGTTCAAGAATGGACCATTCTAGGACAAATTTACGTCTACTGCCCTGTAGGAAGTTGCAGAAAGTAATGTACATTCGACAGAAAGCTAGTGGATTCCGAGCGATGCAGAAGTATCATGTGTTAGTATAATGGAGAGAAAGAGAAAGAGCTTGAGCTCTAGGTAGTAAAAGCGTTAGTGCTATTAAACCAGCTATCCCGAGTATGATATGCTCTCAGAAATATGCAATTGTTCAACAGTTAGAATTTAATTAGAGCCAAAGTACTGTCAGTGGGTGAACTTATTAAAGAGGAAGTGGTTTGATTGATCTTTTGATCAATATGGCGAAAAGCGTGTTTCTATCTGAGAATAATTTTCATCATTAGCAAACAACACGTTATAATAGTACATATTAACATATTACATATTTATCGATGATGCCCACCTAATTTACTATCAAATTAACGCGCTATTCGATACTGCAATATTTGAAGAGAAGAATGTATTGCCTTTAGTTACTTAATTAAGAGAGAGGTAGCACTTGTCTTCTCCCTTTGATCATCGTATCGGCAACAAGCTCTGAATAATCGTATCCCTGAGAGGTTGCTCATGTCCATATATTGATGATAAAAATTAAAACAATATTTGCAGTACATTTTCTGGCAATTATAATTTTCTTGTTTCATTAGAAGTTTTTAAAAATTGAAGAGTGCGAGTTAAATGTTTGCAAAAAATGAACAGTTTACTTTGTGAAACGAGTAGAATGAGATTCTTTGACATTTTAGCATCAACCATGGCGATAAACAGACCACGTCGGAAATAGGACGAAGCGAGCCAAAACAACCTAACAGAGTTTTCTTCTATATTCGAAGAAAAAGGTCTTTGTACAGCATTCGTCTGTGCTTTCTTGTTCACTGGTTTTCTCGACTTGAATAAAACGAATGAATTTTCTAGTACGCAATGCAAAAGGACACAAGGCAAAACGACTCTATCCATTTAGGTGTCATTTCCATATTATGTTTTGTTTTTTCATGAAACAGAAGCTCATTATATTTATTATGCAGAGTTATTCTAAAATCTTCACGAGAAGAGAAAAGTTACTCCCTCGTTTGCTATTCAGGTCCAAGGCGTTATTAAGTAAGCAAAAGGGTTTTTAATTATCATATATTAATAAATAAATAAACAGATGATATGCAGTGAAATTACAGTTGAGACCGTCAGAAAATATTAGACATGTCAGGCTTATCGAGATATATTTCCAAAGTCATTGGGAATGACTTCAGTCCTTTAAAAAGAAGGATAGAGTAGGTGTTAATATTTCACCTGCTAGTCGGACTAAATTTCATTTATCTTTTTTCGAATTCCTTGGGTTATTAATTGGTGCAGTAGAAATGGATTTATGGCGGCTTGAATGTGAAAAGAGTGAAAGCCATATCACTCGTTCAAGAGAAACTGATTCAGATTCTTAACTCTGTAAGTCTGATATAAACGATTATCTGAATGTATTCATGAATTATTTACAATTTATTATCCCTATAATTATAGCGTTGGAAGTCTTAAGAAGTTTCCGATGAAAATAATTTTAGTTCAATAAAGTAAAACAAAGTATGGTAAAAGTTTCTCAGACTTTCAACATGTTTACTTTTTGATCGTTTATTTATGAATCCCTTAATTGTTCACTTTTTCGGTATAAAATTTGACTTCTTTGCTATTGAGGTCACCGATGTCGGTGGATTCGTAGTTGCAATTGAAGGCAGGGGTAAAATCTAGACGAAAGAAGTTAATCCTGATAAAGTGCGCAAAGAAAGTCGAGCAAAGGACTTGGGCACCGAGACCTCTGTTAATCCTTTATCGAGCTTCTTTCTCTGTTTTCTCGATTAGTCTTCATCATTTTTACCTGTCAGGTGATTAAAAAAAAATGAAAAAGTATTGCTTTTCATTAAAAATTCTTTATCGTAATGAAAAGAAAGTTGTTTGTTATTCTAATAATAAAGATCGCTCTAGGACACGGCAGCAAAAGTGGAGGAATTATGAAAACAATGGGAAGAAAGGAGAGAAAAAAAGCAGGAAAAATTGCAAAGTCAGGTCGAGAATAGTCGAGGATATCTACTAGAGGTAATCAAAATATCAACTAAAACTTTATTTTTTTATCTGATACGTTTGCATAGCCAATTATATTAACACAAAATATATATAGCCCTTAAAAAATGCGTCTTAACGGGGGTCTAAAAAGGGAGATGTGATTATGTTATGGGGTATGAAATATTAACGTGGAATGGATGTGATAGTACAGTGATAATATACTGTGATAATATTACAGTGATAATACACTGTAAGAAATTTTTCAGAAAATTTTCAGAAATTTAATCGGACAGCAGATTAGATTTTAGGGGATTTTCAAAAGATTTAAAGAGATTTCAAAGGGTTTCCATAATCTCTAGGTCGTTTCACAATATTTTAAGGGATTTCCATTTCAAAAGATTTCAAAGATTTTACAAAACATTTTCGAGGATTTCAAGAATTTCAAGTCATTTTAGAAGATTTTTCAAACTTTAAGGGCATGTGCTGATTTTAATAAGAGCAAACTTAGTTTCCCAAATTTAGAAGGGTGTAAGGATTTCAAGCGATTTCCAAATACTTCATATGTGATTATAAAGGATTTTTAAGTATTTTAAATGATTTTATAATTTTCAAAGGGTTTCAACAATAATTTGAATGATTTCCAAAACTTCTTAACAATTTATCAGGATTTGAACGATTTCATGAGATTTCCAGAGGTTTTAAAAGAATATTAAGGACGTCAAATGATTTTAATCGATTTTCAAAGATTTCAATCTATTTTTAAAAGCTTTAACACTTTTTTTAATAATTCCAAGTGGTTTGGCAAGATTTCTAGAGATTTTGAAGAATTTTCAAAAGATTTTAAAGGATTTCACGAGATTTAATGGGTTTTCCAAAGCTTTCGGACGCCATGAGATTTCAAAATTTTAAAGGAAAATTAATAAATACACATAAAAATATTTCATGTACACGTGAAAAAAATTCCATTAATGATTTATTTCCTATTATTTCGGAAATTACCCTAATTAAATACTAAACTTTTAGTATTTAATTAGAATTTAAATTTGAATTGTTTTATTGGAAATAAAAAGTAATAGTGTAACTGTGTTCTATATAAAATAATAATTTCATCAATAAAATTATTGAGTATACAATAATTCAAATTACATGAACAAAGTGTTAATATCATGAAGCTGCTTCAAATCCATAATGGCGATAATTTGAAAAATGAATATTAAATATTCGAAACAGTATAATTAATAGGAATAGTTTTCCAAAATAATGAACCATAAATTGAGTCTCTTATATAAAATGAAGATATTTTATATTTAAGAATAAGATAATGAAGAATTTGGTTCTGTAAAAGAGGGTGGAGTGTGACTACTAATTAACTTGAGATATACACATATACTTTTGTGAAATTCAATGCTACATTTTTCAGCGAATTATTTTGCAAGCGACTCTGTAATGTCGAGAAAGTATTGTTTTTCTCTTATTTTCGCTTTGCCCCGTCCTTGACTTTATGGAAGTAATATCGCGCTAAGGGGGCAACCTTACCCCCATTCCGACTTTTCCCACTTTTTCCCTCTAGGCAAAACCACAACGTCCCCTTTGCGAACTATTTCCGCTTTTCTCATTCTCTCTTCGCCTCCGACACACCCAGTTTGACCCAGGGTCATGTTTAGTTGGAAAGAGTTAAGAGCTGAAGTGGAAGCACTGGGTTGTCCGCGAGGTTAATCTCTTTATAATCCAGCCGCAAATTTTTGCACTGGGGAATATTTATTAGTGAAATTAAGGCAATTAGCCTAGGATCACGAATAGCTACTTTTACTCGTTTCTGTGTTACTTGAAACAGAGGCAATAAAATACTCATACTGACGTGTTCTCATTGGTTATAGCATTCAAATAAAGTTCTGAACCACTGAAAACGATCCTGTGGAAATTTTAAATGGGAAATACTACTCGCTTTTGTTTATATCACAGGTGCTTCAGCCCTCTCAGACGCTAGAATGAAACAACGAATTTTTGGTCGGTGTTTGCTTTGTACATATATATTTTTATTTTTTTTTGTAAATCGCGGATGTATCGCTGTTGTGATTTAGTAAAAGTTATTTCACATGTTTACAATTCTAAAAGAGTGTTCCGACAGGTTATTTAAATTTTAAGCTAACTCTGTTAATTGTTTCTCCTGAATTGTTGGAAAGGTACTTGTTTGTAAAACCGAGTAATAACAATTGGCATGAAAACAAATCCATGAGTTGCGCAACATTCTATGCCAAAATTTGTTAACAATTCACATGGTCGCAATTTCTCTGAGTGGAATGGCATAAATTTTTAATTAATAAATGTAAACCTATGTTATCATGTTTCCTCCTCGAATTTCATTGCATGTTTGAGATGAATAAACACGATAATCCAGACTCGTGTGCAGCTGACAAACAAAAGCGAACGTTGATGCGGTCAAAATAAAATGGGGAGAAGAGGCGAGAAGCATACGCAAAAATATGAGTCTTACACACTTTAAATGTCGATGCCATGGAAACAGTCCTCGTTATTCGCTTTTGGAAGTAATATTCCGTCTCTCACAGTGTACACTGTACAACGACTGTACAGTGTACCATACACAAACCAAATACATCATCCTAATTGAGAAAAATTGCGGTTGCATGAGATTACATGAGCTTACAATATTTTTGTTGAGAGTACCTCGCTTCAGCATCACTGAATAAATCCAGCTATATGAATAGGATGGAGAATAAAATCCTATATTTAATTATATTGATCTCAAATTATTCTAGAAGAGAGATTGATGCAAGACTGAGCAGGCACCAAATTGATTACTCGTACATTTCTTATTCTAAGGTAAATAATTGTGCTAAACTTTGGCCCATCCAATGTGGATGGCTTTAACATCGGTATAGTTAAATCATTAAAATGTTTGTCACGTGCCAATTGTACTTTACGACTCAGGGCACGCGTTGCAATTGTTCGGTGTTCTAATTACCGTGGACGCGAATATTAGATTCCTGTGTACACTAACACACTGGATTAATAGTAATCACTAGGGTCTGTTCCCCTAGAGCTATACAAAATATCGATAATTACTACCACTCACCCAAATTTTGAATTTCCCAAATAATACCAGAGAATTTAAAAAACAAGTAATCTAGTGACTTTTAAAGTTGGTTGAAATTCTAACTCATGGATTGTTGATACGCTCGACCGGCATAAATTACATTTTTCAATCATGATCCTTCTCTCGAAATGTCGGAGAACGAATCTGAGATTTTGTTTATTTTCCTCCGGGAATATTTTATGCAAATTCGATGCTCTTCTTACGTAATGCCAATTTCTCTCTCCAATAAGTCTGGGGTTTATGGTTAAATTCAAATAAGTTTTCGAAAACAAGGAAGGATTTTTTATTGGCTTTAATCGTCAAATATTGATTTTAATTTCGATGGTTTGAATTGATTTTAATTAGCTCAAATTGAATAATCAAGTAGATAAACAGGAGGTAGATTGAAGGAAAGGAACAAGAAATGAAAACAACAAACATGCTAAACAAATCACGTATGGCATAAATAACTTCTTCCCCTTCTACCTTGATTCACCCCTTTCATCTCAACTGACCACCTCGTCGTAGCAGCTTTACTCTCCCTCCTACTCGATGAGAAATTGTACGGGGGTTGCTTTTGATTTAGCGGAATATGCTCATGGCACTGACGACTCATATCCCATTACTACAGAATATCGCCCGACCTGGAGCCCTCCTGCCACCAACTGAAACCCCTAATTAATGGTTACGCTCATTTCATCTCCATGAATGGGGGCGAAAAATTATGTCCATTTGAATACAAATGAAATCCCGACGACTCTTTCACGTTTTCGTTTTAGATTTACTTGATATTTATTCGCAAGTGTAATCTGAAACATGAGCTTTTGGAAATATTTCTGAAAAGCTTGATAGTTGTCTGCACATAATCTATTAGCTCAGAATTAAAACGTTCCTGATGAAATATCAATATTGCTTCCAATAATATTTGAGAAGAAGTAACCTTGCATGAAAAAGCGTTGAATATTCTCGTGAAAAATTCTTGAGCACCTAAAATTAAAATATTTGCAATGTAAAATTTCTGTCAGCATTGTGGATCCTGGGAATCTCTTAAGATGACTCTTAAGTCTAGTGACGTTGCGTTAATTGTCAGTGAGGGTTGCTGGAATTACGAGGTGACTGGATAATGAACCTCTCGTAAACTCGAGGAGTGTCGACGAATTATTACATTCTTTACCACTTTATTCGAGTATTAATTTTAAATGTGAGTTGGCTCTACTAAAATGTTGAACCTTCTTGAATGTACCTAGGAAAGTTTTGCTTATTTTTAGAATGCATGGTTGGCTATAAAAGGAGGTAGAGTGAAAATTAATTTCTGTTTATTCAAGTCGTGGAGTAATTTATGATATGAAAACTTATAAGATGGAGTCCTGATGTACTTTGGTTCCTGGGCGAGAATCCAAGGTAAATGTAGTAAATTCGATAGAAGGGGATTGCGTTCTTTATATTAAATAAATCCCAATTACCGTCTGCTCCCATAGTATTCGTCGAGTAGCAAGTTCCTTGGAGAGGTCACTGTTTTACTGCTTGATAATTCCCTATTCACAAAAAAAATACCTGAAAAGTTATACTGGAATTATGATGACAAATATGTCGATATTGGTATTTTGCGTTGATTGACACACGCAATGAACTACAAACTGGAGTTATAGAATGAACTAGTCACACTAGCGGCTTGATATAATCAAATAAAGCAATTTTGATATTGCCTGATGCATAAATCTTGTTCAATGCCCTTGAGTAATATCAGTTAAATGACAACTATAATACTATCGATTAGTTGCGATAATACAAACAGAAATTATAGTGACCTACAAATTCTGTATCTTAAATATGGTAGATCATATTTCATATTTAACATCAGTTATAAAACTGTGATCCCTTGTTAAAGATTCTTTTTTTTGGTTCAAACATTATCTAGAAAGTCAATCGTCGTTTGATTAATTCGCTAATGCTACACGCGAAGGGATTAAAGCGTGACGATGCCGAGATCTTCTCGAAGCGATGGAAAACTTTCTGTGATTCTAATAACTCTTTATCATTGGTATTTGCTGATAAAATACTAGAAAGTTCCTTATTCCATAGTTGCAGCAACTGGGGATAACAAAGATCGCTCCTTCCTACAAATTGAAATGAAACTTGAGAGCAATTTTGTTCTCCAAACGATAAGGAACTGTTGAGAAGTTACCCTTTGATCTATCGACAATTTAATGCAATTCTATCTCAATGGAATCAATGAGAAAGACGAAGAAGTAGCTTGAAGATTAGATCTCCATATACTTCCATATTTTATTATAGATCTTAAAAGAAGAAACTATCATTGATTCAATAGGGATCATTCGAGAACAAAACAGAATGGCTGGCTAACGAACTTGACCTTCATTTTATGACACTAAAAGAGTTTACCAAAGGCCAAACCAATCTGTCAATTATTTCTCGAAAGATAACGTGTTAACAAACTAAAAATCTATAGACAAACAGACAAATTGTTAAAAACATGTTTTTTGGGTTCGGGGGGGGGGGATTTTACGCAAATCTAATACCAAGCTGGTGACATGTCCGGGAAGGCAGGAAAATGTCAGAGAAATCAAAATTTGACAGGAAAATCAGGGAAATGCGTGTAGCTGTCAGAGAAAATAGAAATATAAATAACTATGTTATTTTTTCGTATTTATACAGTATTACGTATAAAAGCAACATAGCTTTTATAGTTTATTTTACAGAGTTTAAAAGATTTTCAAGGATTTTGAATAATTATAAAGAATTTCTAGACATTCTTTGAAATTCTAATAGGTTTTCAATAATTCTAAGAAATTAAAGTTACTTTTGTAGAATTTTTTAATGTTTTAAGATGTTTCTAGCAATTTAAAAAAATTCCAGCGAATTTGAAGATATTTCAGTGGGTTTTCAATAATTTTAAGATATTTTGACACATTTTAAGGGATTTTACAGTTTCTCGTGGAATTTTGAAAGATTTCAAGATTTGAAGAGATTTTAATGGATTTTAAGTAGAATTTAAAGAAATTTCAAGGGAATTTTAAGGCATTTAAAAGTTTGTCGTCGAATTTAAAATTGTCGAAGGATTACGAAGAATGTCCACGTCCAGATATTCTTTGAGATTCTATTAGGTTTTCAATAATTTTAAGACGTTTTGACGCCTTTTTAATGTTCCTTGTGGCATTTTTAAATATTTCAAGAGGTTTCTACGAATTTTATGGAGTTTTAAGATATTCAAAAGTTTTTTTTCGAACCTAAAGGATCACAAATGATTTTCAGGAATTTTAAAAGTATTGGTGAAAGCTTAAAGGACTTTCACGAAATATTAATAGTTAGATATTTCAAAGAATTTCAAGAGATTGTGGAGGTTGACGTGCAATTTTAAAGAATTTCAAGAGTTTTCTACGAATTTTAGAGATTTATAGAAATTATAGGTAAAAAATGAGTTACAAAAGTATGACAACTATAGACATTTTTTTGTCCTGTACCTATAATTTTATTTAAACTAGGAAACCAACTCGCTCGAAATTATTTTGTCAGAATCAATGTTTTAGAATTTCAAGTCATAAATTGACGCACTCAAACATTGAAAATTTTTCAATCGTCGATTTCCCTTTTTTCCTGATTTGTTGGACAAATGGCAACGCCGAAAAAGATCGAAGTTTAACTTTCCCCCTGGTTTCTGCGGCATTCGTTCAGACATTCGGTGCCGGAGTCAAATCAAAAGTTATCCGGTAGTCTGCTTCCAGGAGGGTGGTTTGGGTTTGAGGAGGTGAAACCTGTTTCCGGGTGGCAAAGCCGCTCGCAAGCATGCAGCAGTTCCTCAATCCCCTCAATCCCCTCTCTAACCCTTTCCCTTGCATTTCGCCTCTTCCCCTTTCTCTCTTCCGCCACGCCGAGCTCTCGTAACCGTCGTTCCAAAAGCCCACTAGGTAAAGTTGTAAGTAGCGCTTTCGCCCGTTTGATTGCATTAGCTTATTCAACCAAGTTCGGACCGCCTCTTTCCCAGCATCCTGGTGCTTCGCAAGAGTTCTCTCACGTTTTACTAAATACGCACTGGATGCCACACGCGCATCTTCCATTTACCATGCACCGACCCTTATTTCGAAAACTGCTTTACGGCAACATCAGTACTCTAAACAGATCCTGCCTGAACAGGAAAAACCACCGTTTCAATTTCGTTTGAACTCTTTTTCTCACAAACTCACTTTGAACTTAGAAAATTGGCTTCACCATAAATTTATTATGGAAAATATCGTCTGTAACGCTCAAACTTTCTCTTTTAATTATATTTGTACTCTCAAATGAAGACTCATAAACATTTATCGACTGTTCTTCTCTTCCACTAGAAAACAATCACATACGGAAATATTTTACGAAAATATTTGACCAAAGAGAACTCTGGAAACGTTCAATTCGTCCTTTGACTATCAACGAGCAGGAAATTAACCATTCGTTCGACATTCACGGAATTTCTGAAATTACTCGAGATTCTGCCCAATCCACAAATTCTAACAGTATCTGGTCAATTTTTGCCTAAAAGATAAAAAATCAATTTCATAAGCGCGAGGTTCCACTTGGAAGTGCAAACTCTCTAGTTGAAAATAAAGACCGCAGAGATACATATAATTCCATTCTATTTTGGTGAATCTTTTTTATCTTTTTCTCCTATCGAAAACACTTTTCAGGATTTTTTCAAATTTTTCTACCTAAACTAAAAAAAATGGCTTTTTTCAGATGCTCTTTTCAGAATTTCCGGGATTTTTTTTTCGAAAACTTATAAAAAATACGTTGAAGATGGATTCGCATAATCTTTATAAATTTTCTTCTGAAAAGTGTACTTAAAAACAAAAATTGAAAAAGATTGGATAAGTTTTCCTATAATATTAAGTAGGTAACTCACAGCAACGGAAAGAAATTTCATAACTTCATTTTTTCAGATTTTGAGTTTGCGTCAGAAACTTTTAAAGCGTGTTGAAAATCGTAATAAAAAATTTTTTATATGCGTTAATGTGTGTGTGTGTGTGTCAAGCTTATTAATTAATCAAAAACAAATTCATGTAACTCGTATTGGCACGTGGATTTCGTGATGAAAGTATCCTTGATAAAAATTTCGGAAAAAATGTGCATTCCAAAATTTGTCCAAAGTTATTCGGGAGGTCATCCGATTTTTGACATCCGGATTCTATAATCCTCTTTTGTCCGAAATGTGTCTGATTATATACGAAATTTATCCTGTTTTGTTCGGATATTGTCTGAACTAAATCGGACTCATTTCGGGTTTCAGTTTTATAGACGGCATCCACGAAAGCGGACAAATTTGAAATTCTACTTTAGATAAATATTAATTCTGGTTCTATATTTCGAACAAATTCCGAGCAATTGCGGATTGATATGGGATTGAATGTTATTTTATAGGCAATAATCTAAATCCCGGAACTGTTCAGATTAATTTATTTGAAACTAATCTGTAGTTTATCCGAAATTTTAAGCATTATTATAATAAAAACCTACCATAAAATCCCAAGTAAAATAATAATAATATTATTATATTTGATTTTCGAAAAGTAGGAAAAAATGTATTTTATAAAGAGGTCAAAGTAGGACGGAAAAGTTTAAAAAAGAGGAGAATAACAAAAAAAAATTTCAAAAATACTTTATATGGAATTGGAAGATTTGTTTTTAAGTTGTTGAGTTACCTGCAAAGTTTCTACCCCTCGCTCTGAGTTACGTACTTTCTTTTAGAACCCATCAAATTGTTGCAATAAATTGTTGTTTCTCCAGTAATTTGAGTATTATTTCAAATACCGCTGGTGGAAGTTTGTAAGCTTTCGCAAAACCGAAACAACATCGATAATTTTGCTGGGTTATCGTATGCATCGGCTTGCCCACAACCACATATCCTAAAAGCATTTGACCCTGCCAGTGGCGATCTTCCTATCGTAGATGTTTGTTAGTGATTACTTTGTTAGTATTCTCATCTATATACTTATGCTCTATGAGTTTCCCTTCGAGCATCCTCCAATCAGGATCGAGCATTACGCCACAGTCTATGAAAGCTCTTCTCTGCATACTACATAGATGATGCACTATAGATACCATATCCTATTACAGTATCTTTGTATTGTTTTGCTTGCATTACTAAATATCTTTTAAAAATTCGCTTCTAGAACTATTCTAGAAGCCTTTGATTCTCAATTCTGTTCCATATTTCATATTATCAACAAAAAAAAATACAATAACAAAACGATGTATACTAGATATTAAATAATTTTGATCACTTTTTCAAATAAAAAGTCTCTCGGTGTGGTAAAGGATTAAAGCAACGCGGATACGAAACGAGCTGGGATTAACCAGACTAGTGAGATAGAATACAACTGCCTCGTGCATTGACGTCACATATTAAAGTTAAACAATTACTTGAAACACCGCAGCAGACACCTCACTATAATTTTTATGGAAGCATAATGAGCGAAACGAGACAAATGTTGCGCTCTTTTATAATCCTGAAATAATGCCAAACAGCGATTTTTAATTAAATATACCATGTACACCTCGCTGAAATAATTGGTTGTGATAAAAATTAATTATTTTGACATTTTGGATGTGGTTTTAAGAATGCCGTGACTTTAATAGCGAACATTTCACTTCAATGTTTTCATTTTCTCGTCCTTACTAGACATAAACCGCATCAGTGAAATCGGAAATCCTCACGAGTAAATCGTAGTTACAAATTTGAGAGAAGTTAGGAACCCTTAACTCAAGAAACAGTTCCTGCGTCCACTCGGTTGGAATAAGCATTTCTGACACTTTTATCGCAGGAATCCAAAACTTTCGCAAGAGACACTTCGGTGGACTTTGTTCTCGGTGGATGTTAAATGCACAAATTTATTTGTACGTTTCAGCTACACGGGAAAATACACTTTTCCTGCTCATACCAATCGATTAAGAATTTACGATCGATATGTGTTATGAAATTTTATGACTACTGAAATAATAAACGAATCTGCGGAATTATATCGCATATTTTTTATGTTACTTTTTATTGCTAAAAATTGATAAAAAGCATTGCACTTTTTTGGCAGAACTCAATTAAAAACGGGCTATCTTTATTCCCTTCTGCAATTTTTCTCTAGAGTAACAGGAAGATGGAAGATAGATCAAAGATAAATCACAAGATAGATATACAAGATAGAACAGTAATCTTAACTCGTTAAAAAGTAATCAACTTGTTCATCCATCGCAAAATTGCTTTCTAGCTATGAATGGATAATTGAAAAACGGAAATTACGTTAGAGAAGAAGTAGCCAGCTCAGGATATCAAAAAAAAAATTGCGAGTGTTGACGATGAAGGGAAGGAAGGAAGAAGCATGAGATGCTCCTTTCTTTGGTTCTCCTGTGAGTTCCGCTCGATATGAGGGCTTTGAACTTACGAGCTAGCACCGTAGGGCGTTATTACAGAGGCGGAGTTAAATAAAAAGAAAAAAAGCAGCCAATTGGCGAAAGCGCTGCACGCGTTAGCTCGATAAAATTACTGCCTACGTATACGGCAGCGAGGATTCCTCAGAAAAGCTGAAAGCTCCTCTCTTTCGTTCTCTTTCATTCACCGCTTCAATCTCTCCTTGTCTTCCTTCCACCGGAATTTGCGTGCTAATAAATTCACAATTCAATATTGACTCTGGAATTGTCTCCGTTCTTCCTTTCGCGTAATACCAACCAGTGTTTGCCTAGCTTTTAAACAATTAGCTGCGAAAACAATATTATTATTTCGCACGAGATCGAAACCTCTTTATCTTAGCACTGCTGCGTTATTCTCTTAAGTCCCGATCTACCTACAGAGATACGAGTATTTCGTAACGAGACTGAAGGGAGAGTTTTTATGTAGAAAAGTGAAGATCGAGGGAGAATGTGGGAGAGAACAAAAGAGTGGGAGTTCCAAGTCTCACCCTTAAGCTCAAACTAAATATTTACCGTGAGAAATTATAGTAATATCTCTTCTGAAGCTGCGAGAGGCTTTAGCCGAAAGCCCTGTTTTAGCTGATGCAGAAACTTTATCGACATTCGATTACGTCCCTATTATAGGTAAGAACAGCTCAAGCAAAAGCAAATAACTGCTCGTGTAATAAAGAAATTAAGCTAAAAGCTTTTATATTTAGGTGAAATTTTAACCAGTCACATGGTGAAGTTGACTGAAAAGATTAATTAATCGATTCTTTTATTTATTGTTACTAATGTCACATAATAAAATATTTAGGTGCGATTAGTTGGCATCTCCACAACGGAATATCCATATTTCTTTTATGCCACAATTTCGAGCTAATTGTGAGATAATTTTGGTGGTACTGATCATTTTTTAGGTAAAAACCTTACTATTGTTTAGTCTAACTACACCAGGATATCGGGCTATTTTCGGGCTCTTAAAGTACCAAAAAATTAATTTTCCAAAATCATCGATTTTGAAAAGTTATTTTTGGACAAAGAAAATTGTTAAGAATTGTCTACTATTTTCATTTTAAAAATCATTTCAATTTTTGTCTACTTAAAAAAGTTACATTTTTAAAACCTTTACGAGTTTAATTATACTAAGATTGTTAAAAATGAATTTTTATTTTAAAAACAGATAACGTGTTTTATCAAAATATTACTTTTTAGTATGTATGAATCGAAAAATGGCAAAATTACCGTAAGCTTAATAGAAACTTGGGTTCTTTCATCTCACGCATCCATAAAATTCCCTGAAAAAATTCAAAATCTCTTGAAATTCCCAGAAACTTCTTGAAATTCTATCATAGCATTTAAAATTCCTTTAAACTCCTACGAAACCTTTGAAATCTCTTAATATTTTTTAATATCTTTTAAAATTCTTGGAAACCTCTTAAAATTTCCCACTTTTTGAAACATTTTAAATCCCTTAAAATCTCTTCAAATTCCTAGAAGCCTGATAAAATCATTGAAAATTTCTCGAAATGCCTCGACAACATTTTAGAATCCCTTAAAGTGCGTTGAAATCTTTTGAAATTGCATAAATTCCTATAAAATTCCAAGAAAAATTCTGAAATCCTTTAAAACTCTACGAAATCTTTTTAAAATCCTATACATTTTTTGTGGTTTGCAAAAATCACTTGAAAATATTTTAAATCCCTTAAAATTCCCGAAAGTCTTCAAAATCATGAATCTCTAGAAATCCATCTCAAAATTCGCAACAATCTTAAAACATTCCTCGAAATTTCATTAAATTCCATATTTAATCCCTAAACTTGGGCCAAATCGGGTTATCTAGGCGGGCACAGAGTTTAAATGAAACGCGGAACCCGACAATTATGACCCTCGACTTTGCAAAATACTTCTTGAAAAAAAAAATTACTTAAGAATTTTGGGCTATTTTTGAACTCTTAAAAAATACCCAAAAGTCAATTTTGAAAAAACAATCCCTTGACAGCCATCCCCCAACACTCAGTTTTGAAAACTACATATAAATACATATATATATATTTTTTTAACATCTTTACGTGTTTAATTATACTAAGATTGTTAAAAATGAAATTTTCTTAATGAAACGAAACGAGTGCTATGCATGTGTAGTTTGCTTTATTTATTTAAAATAATGAGTATTTGAATTTTAAAAATTGATAACGTATTTTATCAAAAAATTAACCACATATTTATTTAAAGTGTTATACTACATTAATGATATAGATATTTATTTTTTATTTTTGATATTATTGTTGCTTTATCCTAAAAGTATTTTTCAAAATTGAGAGTTGGTTATCAACGATAGAGTTTGATTTTGAAAAATTGATTTTTACGAACTTCAAGAGTCTGATAAAAGCCCCAAACTTAAAAATTGTAAGGTCAATGAGGTTTCTAATCTCTGTTTACAATTTATCGCCACCTAAATTAAAGTAATTACGTTTTTACTTTGCTATGATACGAATAAATAATTTTCTTTGAAAAAGTGTTTTCTATAATTGAAAAATGTTTACTATTTATCGTCCGAGTGTTCTTAGAAGTTTGCGCCTTAATTGTGTGCCTTATCTGTTTTGTTTGGATCTGTTGCTCTGTACTTTTCTAGTCGTCGAAGCATCAAGGCCGATGGTTTTCGCAAAGTTTACAAATTTTGGTTCTTTGTTTCTCATTTAAGTTTTGAGTCTCAGTCTGAATGGTAGCGAGAGTGTTTGATCGACATGTAAAAGTTCAAGTAGAAAGTGAAAGTGCTAATGAACGGGTCATCAGGGTCACAAGATTCAGGGATCATATTAAATTTTGGATTTGAAAAGAAGGTATACATTATTTCACGAAAATAAATGTTTTATTATTAGCTGTCCATATGTAATTGTACATAAGTTATGTATATATGGTAAGTAATAAACAATCGTTTGGAAATCGGGAAAAGACCTTGAATTAGGTAGAATTAATTCATCGTCCATCCTATAATTAAGGGATTTCCTATTTCATGCTTTCCCAAAAAAAGAAACAGCTAGTCCTTTTAAATTACTAAGTGCGACAAAATCTGCAAACAGAAGCATTGTAATACGATCTAGATTGAAGTCCTGGCGGGAGTTTGATACGTGCTTATACTGAAAAGGAAAGCCTTCTGCTGAGTGTCTGTTCCCCTCAGGGATATCTTTGGCATAGAAGCCTTTTTGACACTTTTGCGATTTCCATTGTACTTCAACAAAGAACCGTGATCCTGCTTCTGTTCGTTTCTCGAAGTAATTCTCCTCTTGAAATTTGAATTAGAATGATTGAAACCATAGATAATACTTCTGAAAAGTTTCATTTAACGAAACATCTGGTTACCTTAACCAGACATTTTTTCAGCTAATATAATGCTAAAATAAATCAATAAATTGATAAAAATATTTTAACTGTTGGATTGGTATTTTTAAAATTAAAAAAGCTTGTTTACGAGAATTGTTAATAAATTGTCATTTTGGAGTGCCTTCCGTAGTAGAGCGTTCATGTATGATACAATGACAAACATTCCAATTAAATCGTGTTTCGTTCTAGTGGAATGCCTGAAACTCAAGCGCAAAATAATGGCCAGTTGCAATAACGAGACTTTGACATACCTAGAGTGTGAATCTCAATCATCGAAATATGACACGTAAGCCGATGCCTTCCCGCGCATAAATTTTAATATGGATCTGATTGGGGTCCGATCAGGGAGAACTTATAGGCCAAACCGTGCTATCTAGGCGGGGCCGACCAGCGCCTCAATAGATGGCCCGGCTTGGCATCCAGTTAGTCTGGCCCCGCTTATACTCCCATCAATTTGTATTTCTCAGCTCTGTTTCACACTTTTATGGTAAGAAATTAATATCTTTTTTTATGAAATTTTTAGTTTATAGAATTTTACAATTATTACTTTTTAGTATACATAAATCGCAAAATTGCAAAACTACCGTTATTGTTTTATTTCATAAGGATTTACATTAATAGAATCTTCGGTTTTTTCATCTCAATCTCTCATCCATAAAATTACCTGGAAGATTTCAAAATCTCTTCAAAGTCCTAGAAACTTCTTGAAATTCTACCATAACATTTAGAATCCCTTTAAACTCGTACGATACTTTTGAAATTTTTTAAACTTTTCAAATATCTTTAAATTTTTAGAAACTTCTTAAAATTTACCGAAATTTCTAATCATTTTAAATACCTTAAAATCTTTTATAATTCTTAAAAACCTCTTAAAATTGCATAAATTACTTGGAATCTCTTAAAATTTCTGAAATTTCGCAAATTTGTAAACCCCTGAAAATCTCTTAAAATTCCTAGAAGCCTGATAAAATCATTTAAAATTTCACGAAATGCCTCGACAACATTTAGAATCCCTTAAAATTCGTCGAAATTTCTTAAAATTGCATAAGTTTCTATATAATTCCACGAAATAATCTGAAATCCTTTAAAACTCTACGAAACCTTTTTAAAATCCTAAAAATCTTTTGAATATCTTAAAAATCCCTTTAAAATCGGCAGCATCCTTTAAAGTTCTATGAAATCTTTTAAAAATCCGATAAATTTTTTGAGTTTTGTAAAAATCACTTAAAAATATTCTAAATCCCTTAAAATTCCAAAAAATCTTTAAAATCATGAATCTCTAGAAATCCATCTTAAAATTCGCAAATATCTCAAAACACTCCGAGAAATCTCATTAAATTTCATATTTAATTCCTAAACTTGGGCCAAATCGGGTTGGCTAGGCAGGCACAGATTTGAAATTAAAGGCGGAACCGGACAATTACTTTTTAGTATTTATGAAACTTTTGAAATCTCTTAAAATTGCATAATAATTCCTATAAAATTCCACGAAATATTCTGAAATCCTTTAAAAGTCTAAGAAATCTTTTGAATTTCTTAAAAATAGCTTTAAAACCGTCAAAATCTTTTAATAATTTACGAAATATTTTACAAATCCTATAAAGTCAATTTCTGCAGGAGTTCATCTGAACTATGATATATAATACATATAAATAGAAACTTGCATTAGCCTTTTAATACTCTTACATTTATAAAATACCAAAGTGCAGACAGGAAGGGCATAATGATTCAATTTTGAATCGTTTTTCAAAAAAAAAGATTGGTCATTTCGTCGGTAACCCTTGCTGAGGGTTATTTTGCAATAAGTAATAAATTGTAAGTAATTATTTGAGTCCTTGTGCAGAAGAACCATGTAACCATCAATTGATTTTAATCGTACGGAGATCCGTTATCGAATTTTATACCAGTAAACCCAAGACCTTCTCGAGACAAATTCTTTTTTAATAGACACACATTTTCGATCCGATCCGGCGATCGGTCGCTCGGACCTTCGCTTCTTCATTCTCCGTGGAATTTTCATTATAATACGGTTGCTCTTACGACGCAATATTCCACGGCATGAGGTAATGTAATTTTGTAAGGTAACCTAATAACGTTCCCTTTTTTGCATGTTTCAGGTAAGTACGTGCCGCTACATGCACCTGTCTGCTATTCAACTACTTGGGTTCTGACTAAATGAGCGTAAACCAAATTCATACTGGGTAAGAATAATACAACGATATTAAAGCGGAAATAAGTTTCCTAAGTGACAAAGCAAAATTTTAATCATAAAAGTAATTAACGAATGTATGATGGTATAAGAGTGCTAAGCGCTTGATAGTATAATTCATTGCGAATAAAATGAAACTTCCTAGAGTGTGATACTGAAATAAAACAGAGTACGAATTTCAGAATTAATTGTGATTTCAAAGCCGTCTTCGACCTGACTGCAAATGTCATGATATATTTTTAATAGTGCCGGATATCAATCTCACATTAACCTGAATATGAAACTGCGACGTCAAAAAAGAAACGCGAGTCGAAAGTGCGAGTGTTTCCTATGCTTTCAGCAAAATTGGAAAAAGAAGCTGTGCGCAAATAATTTAAGATGAATTTCAGAAATGTTTACTTTCTTTTATGCCGTCATAAAAATTTTATACCATTAGTAGATCTCTGGAGAAAATGCCTCCCTTCGGAAAAACATTTTTGGTGACAGCGGAGGGATTGGTCCTGAGAATCTGCTGTCTATTGAAAAGAAAATTCGTGCCTTTTTGGCAAGATATTTTCTGGATTCTAGTCTTTCATTCCTATTCAAGTCCCTAAGGAGTAGGAAATTTTCTCTCCTTTGAAATTTTATTTAAATTCACTTTCTACAACACAGAATTGGCTCTGATTCGCCCTACTCCTTGACTTTTGCGATTACTCATCGCGGACTTTATCATTGGAGTTTTATCATTGAAGTTTTATCATTGCTAGCATTTCTAGACTGTAAATGGTGACTACCTCCTTCCATTTCCACAGCTAATTATCTCACAGTTTCCATTCGCATCGCGTACCAGCGAGAAAATCGGTACGGCACTGCGGTGAAGATTATTAAAAGTTCGCGCTTGCACCACTTTTCCGATTCGCTCCTATTTCTTTTTTTATGCTCATTTCAACCGACTTTAATCAGCGTACTCGGGATACGAATATATATATATATATATATATGTATAATGTATATATATATATATATAAGGGGAACAGAATTATCGTAAGCCACAGGTTCCATTTCCACATCGTGTACTGGCCGGAGGCGTCCGCGCGTGTATAGAAAGTTTGAAAATCCACTCACAGGGCGCTTGAAACTATTCGTCTCAAAAAACTCTCCTCATAAAAATCCAAACCTCCTGCCTAATCATTGGCTAAACTTTGCATTTTCTCCACGATAAGCTCTCACACACAATTGCTTGACATACATTTATACAGTTCGGTATTCTCTGAAAACCTTGTAATTAAAGAACTTTTACCGCAATGGGTTATACGCTAGGTGAAGTTTAATTAAAAGCCTCGCCTATCGTGTAATCGAGGATATTGAATTTATGGATGAACTAATTGTGCGATTATTGGAATATTATAAATTAATATAGAATTTGCAAATTGGGACTTTTCATTTTATGAATAATTGGTTTCGAAAATTTTATTTTAAAATAGAATTCTCGCCATTATTGCATGAAGCATTCCACGAAAATCTTCAAAATCATATCCTGTTAAATTCTACTAAAAACCTGACAAACTTTAAAATCTCTTAAAATTTTCAGAAACTTCTTGAAATTCTACGACACATTTAAAATCCCTTTAAATCCCTTAATATATTTTAAAATCCTTTAAAATTATTAGAAATTTCATCAAAATCCGCGAAATTCCACGTCAATATTTAAGATTCCTGATTAAACTTCTGTGAATCTTTTGAACCTCGGAAATCATTTAAAATTGGTTGAAATCTCTTAAGATTCTTAGAAACCTCTTAAAATTCTTCAAAATTTTAAATCATTCTGAATCCCTTAAAATCTCATAGAATTATTAAAACTCTTTCAAAATTGCATGAAAACATTTAAAATTCCTAGAAACCTTTTTAAATCTCGTCAAATTCCTTGACATTTTTCGACAATATTTAAAATCTCTTAGAACTCCTACAGACCTTTTGAAATCTCTTAAAATTGCATGAACTCCTATAAAATTTCACGAAATATCCTAAAATTATTTCAAATTCTACGAAATTTTTTTAAATCCTAAAAATTTTTGAATTTTGTAAAAATCACTTGAAAATTTTCAAAAATCCTTTCAAATTTTACGAAATCTTTCAAACATACTAAAAATCTTTTGAACTTCGTGAAAACCACTTGAAAATAATCTAAATCTTTTAAAAATCCACAGAAATCTTTAAATTCTTAAATCTTTTGAAATCCCGTGTTAAAATTCGCGAAAGTCCGTGAAATTCCTAGAAATCTAATCAAATTCCATAAAATCCTTAAAAATTCCACAATTCCTTTTATAAATGAAAAAAAGCTCTTGAAATACCTTAAAAACTTTACAACCTGCGAGAAATCCTTTTAAATTCTATACAATCCCTGTCAAACTTTAAAATATTTTTAAATTCCCAGAAACTTGTTGAAACTCTACGATAAAATTTAAAATACCTTTTTATCCTTTTATAGATTTCGTTAAAATTATGAGAAATCTCGTCAAATTCTTTGAAATTCCACGACAACATTTAGGATTTCTTAAAATTATAGGAAACTTTTAACATCTCTAAAAAGTGAATTAATTCCTATAAAATTCCACGAAAAATCCTACAATCCTTAAAATGTTATGAAATAATTTTTAAATCCTAAAAATCTTCAAGAATTTCATGAAAATCACTTGAAAATCCTTACAATTCCTAGACATTTTTCAATATCCTAAAAATCTTTCGAGGTTTGTAAAAATTCCTTGAAAATCGTCCAAATCCTTAAAAGTTCCTAGAAACCTCTTGAAATTACTTTCTAAATAAGTGTCTCTTCTAAAATATCTGAAATATCTCGGTATTATTGTTTCAAACTTGATTGGTTTTGAATGACTTGAAGTTGTGTAAAAATTGGAACAAAGTAATGGCACGCGTATTGGTTTGCTAACTTTTTAAATTCGGTATTAGATTACCAAATGAATAAGTTAAAAATTAAACATGAAAAAATCCTATCAAGTTATAAAACTTGGATGTAACTTGAAGTGTTATTTAATCTCAAAAGTAACCGCTTTATTTATGTGCTTTTATCAATTTAATTATTTTGTTCTTGAAAGCTATTATTTATGTATTTTCCTTGAAGTGAAACTTTCAACGATGTCAATAAATTTCCATGAAGCTTCATTGTAACAGAAATGTAGCCCCAGGGTCAGAATAATCACCGAGGCAAGCGAAAGAGATGCCAATGGAGATAGCAAGAGTGTGCGAAGGAATTACACCCTGAATAAAAGCGAGATTTGGAGGGGTAGAACAATACGGGGTTTGTGGTGTGGAGAAGATCCGTGGCTAAATAAGCACTGAAGAGGTCCTGTTGCAGACGAATGTGAAAACAAGCTTGTCTGTCGGTTTCGCTTCATTTTTTATTGTGTGCCTTTGACTTTGGCATTTGAAGTCTTGTTGTAGTACCTCGGCAAGCGCACGATTTACCACTATTGTGAGCTCAAAGGTTGTAAATGTGCAGAAAGGGTAACGAAACAAGGGAAGGGAGAGAGAAGGGGACTTTGCTATCAAACGTTATAATTAACTCTGTCTTTACACAATTTTCGTAAATATTTTGAAAGTACCTTGGCCAATTTGTAAATGAAAATGATGTTTCTATTTCAAGATAGAAACATAATTATTATTTATTAAAAATAGATGTAGGGTAGAAGTGATTACAGGAAGAGTGGAAAGTTGAAACGAATTTTTGAAACAATAAAATCGCCGATAAGGTGGTCGACCGAAATGGAGAGATTGTGAGAAGACTCAGTGCACTCGAATCAAGGGTGTAAAAGGAACGTTCTATAGAAATGGTCGTGCCTGGCCATCTTAAAAAGTTCGTCCTCTTTTCCTTTTTCTCCGTTCTCTCGAATTGAGCCAAGAATAGTATTTCTATTTTAACGGTTCCTTTCTTCCACTTGAGTCCATTTTTCATTTATTGCGCCCCACCTTTGACAAACATAACTCTCTCTCGTTATTAGAATTGAACAAGAATTTGCTTCAAATTCAGCTTTATTTAAATACGCCCAGGGTTCATTAAACTTTAAAATTTATCATCTGCCAAAAAATATCCGAGCTGCTGAGTTGCACATCACATTTTTCAGATCATATGCAATATCTTTCTTTTCTGTTTTCGATCGGGAAAAAGATGTGTGAATTTGGCGAGTTTTATGTAATAAAGCTATCGTTTTCAATAGCCTCACGTACATTTCCAATTTAGCATTTCGACAGCATTCACAATGAACGAGAAGTGAAATAGGAGCAGAAAATAAAACTTCGAATCATCGTGTCCAGCCTTCAGGATCGTTTTGGAACTTAATGCAAATCAATTGTTAGTTCGTAGAGGTCGGAGGATTTTAGTTACTGGGCAAAATCAAAGTTCAATTAACTTTCCTACTCGAACAATCGGTGGCTGATGAAGCGCGGAAAGAGTCGAGAATTACTGGTCCCGGAAAAGTATACGTTCTGCGAATAAATTTTTAATCCATCCGCACTCGGCATTACAGTGCCATGGTTTGCTTCCTTTTTCGTAGACAATGTGTACTCCTGAAACAATAATTATTCACAGCTTGTGATAAAGTTGCCTCTCCAAATGAAGAAACAGAGAATATTTTTAAATTTTTATAAAAAGACTACTTTGCTATAGGGCTGGCCGAGTATTACGTAAACACTTTTGAGATCATTTTAAATCCCCTCCCTACCTCAATACCTCCTCTCGAAATTACGCAAGATTTCCTTGAACCCCCCACCCATATTTTTTATTCAAAATTGAATGTTTAGTCGTGAAAAAAACACTACTATACCTGTTTGAGTGAATGAATTCGTTGAAGTTGAGTTCAATGTATCTTGGAGAAAATGACTTGTGTCAATCGGTATTTATA
>JAUESI010000010.1:8969180-8980878 GCA_032275145.1 Synergus laeviventris
ATATATATATACATTTTCTCGAATTGCTTGCATTAATTAAAAAACTCGTTGTTATTCGAACGATCACGAAACGTTTTTTCGTTGCGTATAAAAAATACGAAATTAGAGAGGTTCATTCAGTAAAATATCCTTTCCATCTTGTTTTTATTTTTTATAAATCATTGACATTAACTAGTGACATTTTATTAGATAAAAAAAATGATACTAATAATAATATTAATATTATTCCTCTTTTTATGACATTTGCAAACTGATATTTGAGTTTAATATTGGACTACGGCACAAATAGTCCTAATACTAGAATTCAGTAGTAAAACCTCTTATTGGTCAGACGAGACAGAACGATAATGCTATATACAAAGTCGTTCAAGCTTTGTGTCTTCCGATAAGGATTAATGGTTCATTAATTCCTAATCAGAAATATATTTAAAGGAAATCTCTTTTTATTTAGCAAAAACCACATGATTAAACCAATAAGAAATTTAATCTCTTTTGAAGATAAAATATATTTGTATTTGGTACTTGCAATTTTTTTAAACCTTTTGAATTTTTTAAAAATCCTTATAAAAAATTTAAAACCCTTTTCAAATTCTTATTCTAATTTGAAATCTCAGGAAATAGCTAGACATTTTTTAAAATCAATTTACAGTTTTTAGAATCTTTTTTTCAATCTTTCATAATATCGTGAAATTCGCCTAAAATTTTCTTAGGCTTATTTTGAATTGAGCTTCAATTTTTCAGAATTTACCCTGATTTTGATACACGCCATCTGGATTTGTTTAAAGTTCTTTTGTAGATTTTTGTGAAATTCCTTTCATTCGCCTGAGTTCCTCATTGAAATTGTATTGACTTGGATTGGAGCTCAAGGTTGTTTTTGCTTTTAGACAAATTTTTTAGTACCTTCGGTTTTTTGGTTTAAATTATTTTCAATTTTTTGTCACCTGTTTATACGTAAATGATAATATTTAGTATGAAGATTGTAATTCATTTTGTAGAAAATTCTAGTTTTTAGTTGAAAATTAAACTATTTTCTTAAAAATCATCTTTTTCGTAGAAAATTTATTCTGTGATTATTTTTGGTATTAGTAAAACTAATTTACATAAAAACGACAAAAACAGGTTTTTTTTGCTCCTCAAAATTGCACGAATTTAATAAATAATCCATAATAATTGTTATAAAAAAGATACCCTTTATACCCTACTTTTTTTCTCATAGGGATTGTATTGGGCTGAAGTATCAGACGTCTAATCTGACGAAAACTAAATTTTAATTTTAAAAATATTCTAAACCATAAATATATTTGGAAAATGGTAAAAGAACTGCAATCCTTCACAAGTATCACATTTAATACATTTAATAATGTTGTTTTGCAAATGGACAGCCTAAAACTCTCTGATATTATTTTATGAATGTGTCTGGTAAAACCTGTCACACTTTATTTTTTAATTTTTGGAGGAAAATGATGTGTTTTAAGAAAATCGTTTTTCGTGAAGGATTGAAATGTTTTCCAAAAGCTTGTTTTTCGCCTTTTTCCAAATATGTTTCTCAGTTAAAATAAAAAAAAATAAATAAAAAATTTAATTTTTTTCAGATTAGACGTCTGATGCTTCAGCCCAATAAAGGCCTAAAGTCGTATGACATCCAAATTCCCAGAAACATGTGTTCTGTAATTTCGATTGATTTTATCAATTGGAAACGTATATCCTCCAATCCTGTTTTAATATTTACTCCTTTCGGTAGATATTAACCTCCTATAGACAGTCGGGTCATACTAAGATCACGCCAATGCACACTCAGTACTCACTTGTCATCTCAAGCTAACAGAATTAGTTGACTGTGTGCAGTGTGCACAGTTGCACGTGTAAATCATGAGAATACATTTTACGTCGGTTAGTCTCGTCTGGTTATGCATACCTATGTGAATCAGTCACCAAGTAATTCCATATAATTAGGAACAGAGTGTTCAATGTGTATATTCGAAACTGCTTCAGGTTTACTAAGCTTTCAGAGAAGACTTGCTATGTTTGAAATTAGTTGCAAGCTCTTGTCTTGTGGCTGAATTGTCTAATTTAAAAGAGCTTTAGACAGTTCAGCAGGTAATTTGAATTTTGGCGTGATTAGTTTGAGAAAGATATTAATTTTTTCAACAAACAAAGGAATAAGTTTCACTTCCTACTTTACTGACAATGGCCGACACTTTAACAGTGGAGGTTCTCCTCTCGGAAATAAATGGATATCTTCATGAATCATGAGCGTTCAAGGCCACCACTTCTCAATTCAAGTCGACCCCTCCACCCCATTTTAAACGACTATCGCAACGTCATCGTTGTCGGTGGTGCGGACTCATTAATTATAGCCAAACATTTTACCAGTATGGCAGCAAAGGCGTAAGTTACTCTTTGTCCCAAGTTCCGAGCTTACGAGGCCTTTCACGAGGTTCACCCTACTGGAGGAAGGTGCAAAACTACTTCCAACAGTTCCCCTCTATCACCCGCTCGTTTTCTCTCCTGGAGCATCCACTTCCTATAATCTTACTGAAGGACGTCGTACTTTAATGTAGCTGAAAACTTTCCTTCCAGTCAAGTAGGCAAAAGAGACGTTGAAGACTCGATCTTCAATCTCCTAACTTCACTCTCTCTACACAGAAATAAAGTTTTCCTATTTCTTGTACACTTTAAGTCCGTTTTTGACCTAATGCTAGATTTAGGCCCTTCTTAGGCTTTTTTTAAAACTAAACTCTTCAAGATTTAATCATTTTTCATTAATTGCGTCATGTTTCGGGATTTCTAAAATATTTTAATATAATCAGTCAGTTATGGATCAACGATGTAATAGTAATATCTCATTATTATACAAATCTTACATTGGTATTCTCACCTTAAAAAAATAGATAAATATCGGGAATTCACAACATTTTCCGCAATTAATTATTTTTGAAAATATAAAAGATGGTCATATCTATATATTGGAATAACAGGATTTTATGAAAATTATTATTAAACTACATTTTATGGTAAGAGTTTTGTTATAATTTTTAATAGCTAAAGATTTAAAGAGATTTCGAAAGACTGCAAGCGTTTTTAAGTGATCTGAAAGGATTTTAACAGATTACACAAGGCTTTAAGAGATTTTAACAAATTTTTAATATTTTTTGTTTTCAATTACTTCAAAATCTAGCAACTTTAACAAAGTTTTTAGAATACTTTAAATCCTTTGAAATTTTTAGTATCATTAAGAATCCCTTGAATTTCGAGGATCTCAAGAGATTTTAAAAGATTTTTGAGCAAAATTCAAAAGAAATAAAAAAAACATTTTAAGGTATTTCTAAAAATTTCAAGAAGTTCAAGAAAATTTATAGAGATTTCAAAATATTTCAGAGGATTTCTATTGATTTCAACAAATCTCAAAATTTTTCAACAGATTTAACAGTTTTTAAAGAATCTCAAAATATTTTTTAATTTGAAATTACTTGAAAAGCATGAGACTCTTCTAACATTTTTCAAATACCTTAAAATCACTTGAAATCTATTGAAATCTTTTGAAATTCACCAAATTCTTTTGAAATCCTTTAAGAAACCTTGAAATTTTTCAAATTTTGTGAAAACTATTGAAAATTCTCAGGATTTTAAAATTGTTTAAAATCACTTGAGTTCTCTTTCAATCTGTTGTAATCCTATAGAAAATATTTATGTCTTTCAAATCATTTTAAATTCCCTAAAATCACTAGAAATATCTTGAAATCCCCTTAAAATCACTTCAAACCTTTTGAAAATCCTTTGAAATTCTTTAATATAATTTAAAATCGCTTGAAATATTTAAAAACATTTTTTTATTACATTAAAATCTCGAAACTCACCTGAAGTCTTCTAAAATTTTTAAAAAGCTCCTTAAAATCCCTTGAAATCACTTTAAATTCTTTAAAATCAGTTGACAGCTCTGATCTTGATTCTCAAGTAAGGGCGGACAATAGAAATGCAACCAATGGATGAAAAGAGATTGTGGATTCAGATTTCGGGATTACGAAAATAAATTTCGATTTAATATTTTAATTAATGTGAAAGCGTCATTCGTATTGTGGGGTCCTTGCCACTTTTGAGATCAGGACCACACTAGATCCACGAAAAACTGACCAGGGCCCAGCCAGAGCCCCATCCAAACTTGACATGTTTGCAGCTTGGAAGGTTTGTATGCTTGCAATCATCGCATAATAGCATGTATTTCTATTTTTGAAAGAAATTACGTCTATTGAATAGATGAACAAATGGAAAACTTGGAAATTGGAATTAAATGGAGGAAACCAGTATTATGTTGTGAAGACGCTCCTGGTATATATAAATATGGTGGGTATCTTATTTAATGAAACCCCTTCCCCTTTCTTGTCTGGGTGAAATTACTCGAAAGATACCTATTCAGCTAGGAAGACACTCTTATTGTTTTAAGATAGACAGGTTTATTTACTGCTCGAATTACCACGAAAAGCACGCTCTACTACTCTTGATCCCAGTGGGTATATCAAATTATTCTTGTGACGTAAAGTTCTGGAAAAGGAGCTGCAACCTGAAACTTAATTCTTACCTTATTATCAATTAAACTCAACGTAATAACAAACTAATTTACGACCTTGGGAATAATCAATTTATTTTATGCTTCAGCCAGGAAAGAATTTCTTCTCACGTCCATTTTAGTTTTTAACATAGCGATTTTCGATAATAGTGTATATTTATAAATTTTCATACTTTCTGAAGTTGTTGAAAGTAATTTCGTCAAGTAAGCTGCACAATCTGTAGGACAAATAGTTTCCTTTCTCAAAGCGTCGCTACGTTCTTAACATCTTGGTAACTGATTTGTCGCTTTTGTAATCGCAACTGCGAACCTCCAACAGTAGCCACTCAAGGTGCTATTAAGTAATTGGAGCAGTCTCCTCAGCATCTGAACGCCCCTTTTCACCGCATCCATGCTCTCAACTTCTCCTTTGCCTCTCCCTGATATTTTCCTTGACAGCTAATATAATACTACCTTTATTCTAGAGAAGAAATATGATTGATCAGGTCGTAAAATATGGAGACATATGAGGCAAAGACACATCACTGGGCGAGCGGAATTTTTCGCAAATATCCCCCAATTCCAAATTGAAAATAAATCCCCAGTTAAGCGAGAGGAGGCTTTGCTCGGCGAAGAAATAAAGAAAAATAAATGAAAATCGACATGCTTTTATAAAGACGTAAACAGTGAAGGAATATTTAACTGTAGAGAGTGGCTAATACTGAGTGCTTTGAGTCAGAAATTTCCTTTAAGAAAAGGGCGTGATCAAATTTTTATTTTCAGCGCATTTAAATTGTGAAGCACGGAATGATTTTATCTAGGTCGTTCTCATTAGAGATTATCTATTGTCACAAAAAGCGCATTGACAGAATATATTAAGTGATGACCCAGATTCAAAGGTTACGCCTCGTAATAAAGGAAGTCAATATCACGAATTATTTTCCGTATTATCAGAGGTGAAATATTTTTCAAAATGTTGAGCTGTATCCATTTTTCAATTGTCTTTCCTTCTGTTCTTGCTCGTCCTTTGTCTCTATTCTTCTTCATTTTTTTGTGCACACGTTTGATTGCAACTCATTTTGCCTACTGTCTCCAAAGAGCGTTAGTCATTGTTCCAGTCATAAACGTTGATTCTATAAGTCGTCTCCACTCATTACTTCTTGTTTTTTTTTGTATAACTACTTCGCCCGCTATTAGACTTTTATAGCCAATTATTATTCTGCACTTTATATTTATTCTTTGAATGGGTTAAGTGGTACCTAAACGTTCTTTTGGGAATATAAACAAGTTTAGAAAATACATTTTATATTTGTAATTTCAGAATATTCTGGAGTTTTTATTTCAGTTTTGTGCAACCTGAGGCGGTATAAACTGCGGTATCTAAGAAGGAAAGGTAAAGTTATACAGAGTAGAAGTGCCACGTAGGCAAGTAGGATCAACATAGCCGATGGCGTCAGTTTCTCGTCGACGATAGGGCCAATGAATTTTATTACTCGCCATATTTATCGACAGAGCAGTGAAACCATAGAAAATCGTATCGTACTCGAGATAACGCTCGGGGCCTGCATCAAATCTTAACTTGCACTCCTCTCGTAAATACTCAAAGGGTGCAATAACTATTTAAAGTTTAAGGTCGTTTAAAAAATTCAATTCCATCAATATATCTATGATGTAAAAAAGTATTCCACGATAAAGTCTTTCACACATTTTTGCTTTAGTGAAAAAGCTACAACAGTTGTTGTACACGACTGAAATTGCCCATGCGTTCGTGAATTGAAAATATAAAACTCACAAATATTTGGACAAATGTAGCTCGCAAACATGATACAGGAGAAAGGATACCACGCGCAGTCACTTATCAGGATTTGATGCACTAGGTAGAATTTATAACAATGGAAACTGATGAAGCAAAAGCTAGAGAAAAAACTGCTTCGTGCAAAAAATTTATTCTAAATATTGTAAGGATTTATAGGATAAGCGAAAGTGTATACAAGAAGTCACTATTCATGATTCAGATCCTGATATCTGTCGCTCTAATTCGTTTCGATGTAGCGTTGCATGAGAAATTGAGGAAACGAACTTACGAGCGACAAAATTTAAAGAGGAGGAGATGGTGAGGCGCAGGGGAGCGAGGGAAGTTAGAAAAGAAGGGAAAAGAAGGGTAGAGGAAAGGGAAAACTGAGAGGAGAAAAGAGAAAAAAATAGAACGAACACCCTTCCGTTGAAATCGTTATCAAGCCTCCTTCTGAACTCTCCTACCGAGAAGTCAGCCACCGTTTTCCATAAGTTCTCTACGTCCTTCTCACTAAAGTTTCTTAATTTGTTCTGTCTCGATGCCAGAAATCTTCCTAATTTTATACTAGAGCAATTACCTTCTTCCAATCCTAACCGAGCAATTACTGAAGACTATGAAGAGATTTTAAAATTCTATTCTGGAAGACTTCTATTGTGGAAGCTTTATATTTGACAGTATAATAATATTTTCTCTGGGAATTTGTTTAATGAAATATTTAATCTGTATAATGACACAGGCATATAGAAAATGGAAGTTCATTAAATATGACGAAAGGTTCCCATTTCCGTAAAGTCTTTCACGTCTTAGATTAGCGATCTGCGCGTTTGGAATTTGCAGAATTCCAAGGTGAAGCCATCTTAAGCCCGTATGACTAGATACTGGGAAAATACCGAAGGCAGGATCGTTCCCGGCCATGTCCTTAAAGAATGACTCTTATCCTTGTCAGGAGATCTATGTAGAGGTGTAAGGATACCAAGTAAGGGTGTCTTCTCGAAAAAGAAGAGGAGCCATGCATCTTCTGGCTAATAGAGCCGAAGTGTTGCCCGCATGCCTGGACGCGTTGCCTTGGATCAATTTATTATACTCACTTAAGCTCGCCACTTCCTTTCGTTTTATTGTGTCTTTGCACCAACTCAAATCACAATGCATTCCTTCCTCTTTTTTTCAAATTTATCCATGCACTTTCCAAACTTTTCCAAAAACAAATATTCAAAACAATTAAAACTTCCCTTTATGATATATCTTTACCATTTCCCTTCACCATTTCCCTTTACCCCCTTTACCATGATTTGATTGTGCTCCATTTTTCGGTTTCCCTTCGCTATTTCCCTTTACCAGGTCCCTTTGCCATATCCATTTACTATGATTTTCTTTTAACATATCCGTTAACCATATGCCTTAACCATATTCCTTCACCATTTCCATTTACCGTGATTTTCGTTAACCGTTTCCATTTGCCATATCCATCTCCTTACCATGATTTCCTTTCACCATAACCCTTAACCATATCCGTTAACCATTTCCTTAACCGTTTCCCTTTACCATGATTTCCTTGTGCCATTTCCATTTACCGTTTCCCTTTGCTATTTCCCTTTACCATATCCCTTTACCATGATCTCCTTTTACCGTATCCCTTAACCATAGCCGTTAACCATATTCCTTCAGAATTTCTATTTGCCATGAATTTCCTTTACCATTTCCTTTTGACATTTACCTTTAGCATTTTCTTTTACCATTACCCTTTACCACGATTTCCTTTTAACATATCCATTTACCATGACTTCCTTTAGCCATTTCCCTTTACCATTTTCTTTTACTTCCTTTAGCCATTTTCCTTTAGCCATTTTCCTTAACCATTACTTTTGTCATTTTCCTTTACCATTTCCCTTTACCATATCCTTTTACCATGATTTTCGTTTACCGTTTCCCTTTATCAGGTCTCTTTACCATACACCTTTGCCATGTTTTCCTTTTTCCATATCCCTTAACCATATTCCTTAACCGTTTCCATTTAGCATGATTTCCTTTTGCGATTTCTATTTAGCATGTTCCTTTATCATATCTCTTTACCATTTTCTTTTACCATGATTTTCCTTTGCTATTACCCTTTACCATTTCCTTTTAGAATTATTTCCTTTTATTATTTCCCTTTACCATATCCTTTACCCTTTTTCCTTTAACATTTCCATTTACCCTAAATTCCCTTTAAAATGTGAAGAACCATGGTTTATGAGTTTCTTAAAATGAAAGTCGATGTATCACTGATTTTCTCAGAATCTATCACTCGTAGAATAAAATACTTGTGAGAAAAAATGTGTATTTCGATGAGATATACAACTATTGTATGACATTTTTAAAAAAATGTTGAATATTAGCTGAGATAAACGCAAAAACCATAATTGCTGGTTTTTTTGTGGATACAATAGGTATACGCAGTTTCAAGTAAATCGGAGGTGGACCCTTTTCGGAAGTTTATTCAAAAAAAGTTATGCCTTTTTATATGAGTTGTTTGCATTGCGTACGAAACTATCAGTTGTTGCAGCTCTTCTCTTATTATCCCTGGTGCTTTTCATATAGATTATTCCTTTTGTCAACATAACTATTTAATAACACTTCAGTTCAGTTATTGAAATTTGTTTGCAAGCTATTCTTCTTCACAATATGAATTCCTGATTGTCCAAAAAAATGGTGAGATAATCTTCCACCCTGGACAATTGCAATATCATGCAGTGATTTTGAATTTTATTAAAGCATTGTAAGGCAATTTATCACAGTCAAGGGAATATATGTAGGTATATATATATATATTCAAACGTGAAAGGCACACACACACATCAACTTAAGCAGAAGCTTTTGCAAGCATTCATGCGTGTATGTATGAGCACGTAAATCCAGTAAATGTGTACGTGAATCGTTTCATCACTTGACGATGCGCAGATATCAATCACTAATGTCAGTGGGTCATACTCGCGGTATAACTCCTCGTCAAAAGCGTTTATAGGATAAGATGTCGGCGGAAAGTCATTTGGTAGAAAAACCATAATGGCCGGATCTTTTAAGGTATAACGCGCTCTTCCGGAAACTCCTAATGCTCGCGTGAAAGTAATACCATTTTTCAAGCTGCAGTAAGTCGAAAAAAAAAGTTATCGCCTTTGTGTGCTCACTATATTATTTAAGTGCTTATTTCCCATCTCGAAGACGGTTTTTCATTTTGAAAAAGAATTTCTAAAAGATTGGAAAGTATTGGAAAAAAATCTTGTTAAAAACTGTTGTTTCACAATCAAGAAGATGGATATATACGATCGGCCATACGGCAAGCGACATTGTGCGTAAAACAACAGCCCATAAAATTCTAAGCGGAGTAAAATTACTTTTCTAGAAAATTGCAAAGGAAAAATACCTTATGAAACGAACAAGATACTAATGGTTCGCAGTCATAAAACGGCTTTCCGATGCCTAGGAGCCTCGAGTTATTACTCTCAAGACAGTATATTAGATAGTCTCATAAATCAATTATCGTGATAAAAAATAACAGGAGCTGTTGAACTAGTCTTCTCAAAGAAATTAGTCGAAGAAAATCTTGACAAAATATCAAACAATTATTTTAAATGTAGTAGCACTAATGAAAAATGATTTTCACATTGAAATATATGAATACTTAAATGACTATTTTCTTCTTGCACAAATTTTTCACACGCGGTGGTTATTTTGAAACGGAGAGAGATAAAAAATAATATTTTTCATCACCTGGTGTGCTCAGCCAATCGCTTTGGGCTTTTTGTTTGGATCAAAGGGTGAGAAAGTGAAAAAGGTCGACGCGTCACTCTCGTTCATGACATTTTCGGATCGGCCAACAAAAATATAGAACGTCTTTTTACGAGATGTCGTTTCCAAGGCCACTAAACAAATTAGCACGTAAAAATAGGAGAGGTGAAGGGATGATATTCTGAAAATAGCTTGGTCACTGGTGTCGTTCAGAAGGGTGCGCCCTTTCAAAGGGGAGCGATACATTGCAGAGAAAAGCCTTTGCTTTCTGCAAGAGTCGTAAAACTTTTCTGCGCCTAGAGCTGAGGGTGTGCAGATTTTAAAAACTTTAATATGCAACTTTAAAATTATCGCTAGTAACAAAAAATGCCAGTTTTAATGACGCCTCTCCTTTATCACATTATTCCGCACCTTTCGGACCGGCCTTTGCAGTTATTGCGCTACATTTTGTAGCCTGACTAATTCAGTCAGAAGGAGGGAACAATAAATTTACTGCCGCGTTAACGTCATTCGCAAAGGAATTGTAAACTCACCCTTTGATAGTTTGGCCTTTCAAATTCTATGATTTGAATGATTTCCTCGATTTGAAGAGATAGCATGAGAAGATGGGAGTGGCTCGTAAAATGGTCGCTCCCTCATGCTTCCAATCCATTTCCAATCGAAGAGTCGCGTCAGAAAACATTTCGCGTCTCCATTTATATCCAGTCCTGACAGATAAAGCTGTAACAATCATTTTCAGGCTTTTTTTTCTAAACAATTATAAAAAGAGTCTATACTTCTTTTTCTCACTTCTTTTCCAGATATCATTTCCCATTCCATTATCTAAATGTCTTTTCACTCGCTCTTTCTACCTCTTTTTCTAACATTCCCACCTTCGTATAATGGAATCTTTTTAGCATTATTTGTATACAATTTCTTCACAACCTAGTTAAAAAACTATACGGATTATATAGAATTTCATACAGAAATTGAGTTGGTTCAACATAGAAAACTGTATATATACCTGTCAGAAGCTATAGCACAATATAGAGGTATCATCTAAAACCAATCAACGGATATAGATTTTTTTTTTCACCACTGACAATGAGTACCGACAGGGCTTGTACACAAGACCATAGGAAAGTACTGAGCATAAAGGAATTAATTTTTTTGTTCCATCACGGCGCATATTGAAAGCGAACCGTAATTGTAGCGATAGAACAGCAGCTTTAGTTAGATATTCGGGGATGCAAGTGATCTGTAATTAAGTGGCGTCATGCGAGCGTTGCGTTGTAATCGCATTTCCTGTCATCGAAAGAGATTTTACTATTTTAACATCAATTTTAAATAAACTGAATTAACCCATGTGTAAAATGCCCAGCTTAGATCTTTTAAAATGTTCCCTTTGAAATCCCTTTATACCCTTTTAAATGCATTAAAATGATTAGAAATCTCATCAAATGCCATGAAATCATTCAAATTCTATAAACTCTTTTAAAAATCATAAAAATATGTTGAATTCTATTAAAATTCTTCGAAAGTCCACGACAACACTTAAATCCCTTAAAATTTCTAGAAACCTTTTGAAATCACTAATAATTTCTCGAAATTCCACG
>JAUESI010000010.1:9010188-9023459 GCA_032275145.1 Synergus laeviventris
GCTATAATAATAACATGTTCATAGCTTCCAGCTACGCGATGCGCTTGTATCGAAATCGTGTAGGATTGCAAAATCGAGAGAACAAAAGAGACTCGAATTGGTATTCCTGCTTTGAATTTCAATATTAAAATAATTAGAGGAAAGTCAGAGTACAGGGCACCAGACATTTTGGCACTAATTGGAATATATTTGGTAAAAGTGCTACTGATACTAAAAATATTTTATTTTTTCTGTTTCAGGTAAGTCCATTTGACATAAATCCTTACACCATATTTAGGTGAGTATTACACACAATAATTTTCCAAACTGCAAAGATACTTAAACCAGCTGAATTGACAGTGACTTTGGAATAACAGTGTACTTGCCATTATGTCATGTCTCAAGACATTTGAACAGAGAGCTAAAAATTCTTCCCATGTAAATAAGCCTTTAATTTGAAATCCGAAGAAGCGCAAGACCTTGTTGTTCGTACTCAGAATTACCATACTCAGTAAAGTTGGCGAACTCCTGGGAGTCCGATGACGTTGATGACTGCCAAATGGCTGACTGATTTTTCAGTTTGTGTAACGAGTGCTCTCGCTTGTCAATTACAGCAATGGCTTTTACAAAACTTTACGACGTGCCACGTTTTACCATATTTGCTTAATTAGTGGGCAGATATCCTCCTCTACGATGGGTCATCCAACAAGTCCATAATGAATTGCGGCTAGTAGAAACGATCGTAATCACCATTCGTCACTCACGACGAATGGAAATTTGGCTTTTCGTCCTTGCAGTTGCACAAGGCCGTCATAAGCTATCCGAATGTTTCATTTGCATAATTTAGCGATCCGTTTGCTCGCAAAATTAGCTGAAACGAGGCGAGTTGCTAAAAGTACATTTCGTAGGTCGGACTTCGCCACAGAGCGAACACGCCTGTCGTCGAGGAGTGAAACGCTTTGAAACCTGTCCGTGTGAAATTCTCACAAGAGAGAAAGGCAAATTGATGAGAACTTTTGTTATAGCAGAGCTTTTAACTGCAGAAAGCAAATTTTCAGAACTTATATAATTGGTCTGATGTTATTCGTTGATTAAAGCAAGAGACAAATTAGAGAAAGCTTTGAGTTTCAGTTTCGTTTGTCATGGTATGTTAGCACGCTTAGGGAAATCGCAATGTCGATTGGCAGCTTAGATTTGGCGCGCCGATGCAAACACTAATTTCCACTTGGGGAAGTTCTGATTGCGAATGTAGCAGATGTAGGCTAGCATACGACTAGAACTGCTGTTAGAGCCAAACGCGTTTGTGAACTCGCCGCGTCAGCATTTGGGTGGCCACCCCCAGGGACCGAGTGAGACAGTTTTCAGAAAAATGCTCGACGTGCAAGAAAAATTGTGATAGGGCAGTAACAGCAGGCACGAAGAAACGAAGAAAGTCGTGTGTGCAAGTGGAGATCGAGGGCGAGCCACGTGGATGGCCGTTACGAGAGGAAAAGAGGAAGAACAGGAAATGGCTTTGAAGAATAAGATTATAGAACAGAATAGGGATAAGGGCAAAAAAAGAAAAAGCGCTTCCAGCAAACAAAACCCGGTCTGTCGGACTTAATTTCCTGCACGATCTTCCACGTTATCGAAAAATTAATATTTATAACAGAAATTTTTGCAAAAGATCTGTCGTCAGATTAAAGTATCTAAATTATATTTAAACTATTAAGTCAATTTAGTCCTAGAGTTCCTGATAGATTTTAGGAATAGTTGTGATTGATTTTTTTTACCCCTTAAAGGTCAGAACTATATTCCTAAAAGCTATCACAACTCTAGGACTAAATTGAAGAGGGACTTGCTCTAAAAAAAGATTTCGATATTTTAATAGTGGGGGTGGAACTTTATAGGCATGTATGTAGGATGTAATTTAAATGACTATTTCACGCTAGTCTGTGTTATGGAAACGCTATGGTTCAGCGTGCAAGGAAGTGGCGGCAAAACTAAAACGATGCCCCATTGCCTCACGGCGTTCTACGAAAGAACGTTTACGTGCAATTTTCTCAAGACGACAATAAGGGTGCCGTGGAGGTTTTCGGGCCTCAGTAATGCTGTAATAACTGTATTTAACCCCAAGACCCAGACGATACCGTAACATGCTGTAAGTAATTCGAGGCAACGATTTCCTGAGAATCTCTGTAGTATTTACGAGAATCTACCATACATATAAATTTTCTCTTGTATGCAAGTCGTTCGTGCACCTAAAAAAAAGCCAGTAATGACGGCTGTCTAGCGTGCAAATTTACAAATAAATTAACTGAGTTATAACACTAAATCAAGGTCTTTTGACACCCTTATTTAAAATGTAAATATAAAGCAATACTTTTACTAACGATATTTCATTTTTAATGCTGTTAGTTTTTAATTTTGTTAGTTTCCTTCCATATGATTAGATTCCCGCAGTACAACGGAGAGCTTGAAAGCTGCTTGTTGCAAATAATTTAATAATAGCTTTTTAGATGTTAGTGTTTCCAAGTAATTTAATAACAGCACGGCAGGTAATGTCACTCTCTTGAAGAGTACAAGTTGTTGCACCCTTAGACTCAAGGAACCTAATACTCTTAGTTAGTAGTTTCCTAATTAATGTAATATTCCTCTATAAAACACGCAGTGTAGTTCAAAACTCAATCGAGCAATTAAGGACTCTTAATTCTAACTTTAAAAAAGTGATGTTACCAATGTATCGAAGATATTTTTGTCGAAAACCTGATTGATTAATATTTTTTTTTTGGAACTTGCGCGATTTTGTGAATGTACCGAACTTGAAAACTATCTACAGATTATTTTCGTTGTCAAAACTATTGATGTCTAAAAGGTTATATTAGATAGAGAATACGAAGGTTACGTTTACTGAAATTTTAGAAATAGTGAAGGATTTCAGGGTATATCAAGGTTTTTTATGAAAATATTGTGATTTTGAAAAATTTTAAGGGATTTTACCAGTTATTGCGGTTTTATGGAAAGGGACTTTACGAAATATGGTATCCTTGGATTTTCATGTATTTTGGGGTATTTTATGAGATTTCATGAAATTTTTAATAATATTAAGGAATTAAAAATGGTTTCCAAATTTTAAAGAATTTCATAGAATTTTTTAGGAGTTTAAGAACTTTTGAGAGATTACATGAGATTTTATGATATATCATTGAATTTTCAGGTATATTATGGGATTTTAAATATTCTTATCGAATTTAAAAGACTCTTACGGTATCATTAAAAATCCGATCAAATTCCACGCAATCTAAAAAATTCTACAAAATCTTTTGAAAATCCGGAAAATCTGTTGAAATCCCTTAAAATTACTGGAAATTCTATGACAACGTTTGGAATTCTTTAGGATCTCTTAAAATTACGTGATTCCCTTCAAAATTCCAAGAAATATCCTAAAATGCCTGAAGATCTACGATTTCGCTTAAGAGTCCTGAGCATCTTTTAAATAACATAAACATCACTTGAAAATCCCTTAAAATTACTGGAAATTCTATGACAACGTTTGGAATTCTTTAGGATCTCTTAAAATTACGTGATTCCCTTCAAAATTCCAAGAAATATCCTAAAATGCCTGAAGATCTACGATTTCGCTTAAGAGTCCTGAGCATCTTTTAAATAACATAAACATCACTTGAAAATCCCTTAAAATTCTACGAAATCCTTTTAAAATCCTAAAAATCATTTGAATTTCGTAAAAATCAGATTCCTCGAAATTCAACGAAAAGATTTAGAATCCCCTAAAATCTCTAATCTCTTAGAAATCTGTAAAAATCTTGATGTCTGTTCAAAGTCTGCGAAACCCCTTAAATGCTACCAAATGTTTTGAAAATCATAAAAATCTTTTGAATATCGTAAAAATCACTTGGAAATCGTCAAAATCCCTTAAAATTCCTCTATAAATAAGTGGTTCCTCTCGACAAATGTGTTTGTTTGCTAGTTTATAAAATCATCCCTGGAATATCCGCAATACAATGTTTTCCCGTCGGACCGATTTTACATGAATTATAAACCAGCATTTACAAATAAATTATTCGTCTTTTCAAAAGTAAATATTTCTCTCGTCTGGAAACCGGGGATAAAGTCGTAAAGAACGTTGAATGCATTCGAAGCGTCTATTGAACTTCTATCGACATCAAGAATATGGTAACAGAGTCCAAATGGTGGAATGAGGGGTGAGGGCGTGGTTGGAAGAAGGGCGACTATTCGTGTGCGATCTTTGCGAGCTGATCCTTGTATTGCAGAGGTACCAGCGATGTAATCACGATGCATGATGATGCAATGAATCTCGGTGTGCGTGCACCCACATAACCCGCATGCGTGCAGGGTGCAAGCAAACATGCATGTGGAAGTGCATAGATAAATGTGTGGTATATATATTAACACGCACTGTAACACTCCATGCATACAACGTAGTGTCAAAAAGGTGAAGGTGTGTGACGAGGAGGAGGAAGTTGAAGGGGTATGCAGCTCAGTGTGCAAGCTCAGAGGGTGCAGTAGAGTAGGAGAGTGTCTAGACAGACGGATGGGGTGGTTGGCTACCCTGGCTATGTAACTGGGTGGTGGTTGCACCGGTGCAACCCTACCTTGCAGCACGCATCATAAGGGATCTCTCCCTTAAGTGTGAGTGCACTGCCTAACTTCATGCCACCTACGTGAAACCAACCTCGAACGAGAAATCAGTAATTATTATACATAAGCAAAGTCTGGAACCTTTAAAAGAAACGTTAGCGTCATTATTTAATTCTCTTTGGAAAGAGGAGGAAGAAAATAAGTGTGGATAGCTTGCATTGTCTTATAGAGGGCTACATCAGGGGCCTTATCTTCAGTCCTAATCCCTCACGAAACCTCTTCATTATCCTTATATTTATTATCCGTTGACTTCCGATGCGATCGGAGCATAAAATGCAAAAAAAAGTAGGTATCCGGTCCGCGCTCTGCAAAAGCTTGTTAACATTCTGCACACAGAAGGTGCGGAGCTGCCTTGTGCCGGCGTTGTCCTCGGCGTCTTCTCATTGAGATTATGGTGAGAGAATACATAGAAAAACTTGCAGGCACCTTCGGGAATACATCCTCTCCGTTCATACTTGACTGTAGTTACCTCAACATCCGGTTCGCGAGCTTCCTGAATTATCCTGATAACAAACCCTCGTTCCTATATCAAGAAGATTCTACAAGAAGATTCTTCAGGTAGGGTCAAGATTCATCTTCCTAAAACCAAGGCCTTGAAATATTCCGAACTCAAATAATGAAAGCTAGCTATGAGACAGCTTTAGCGTGATGCAGAAAGTATTTAAATTTTTCATCAGGGTGTACTTTTTGAATAAATTCATGAATAGAGATGATAGCTATTTTAAATGCACTATGTCATTCACCTTGTATGATTGAATGTATGATTCATTGTTTCGAGACAGAAGATATGAAATTTATTCATAAAATACAAAAACAGAAATTCTACGGGTTTTAAATAAAGCATTAATCCTTCTTCACATCTGGAAAATTTGTTTTGGAATTTTAAAGCTTAGTCAGCCGATAAAATAGAGACTAAGTGCAGGTTTACGACGTATGTGGTCGCAATATGATGCATGTTTTTATATCTTTTGCAGCCTCTCTTCGCCACTTAAATGCCTGTGTAAAACCAATCGATGTTGACAATAACGACCCATTAAAGCACCAAAACCCCCTCTACCATATCTCTTCCTCCATGTGTTCAACCCTGCAGGCTAACCGCAACGAATCTGTAATGTGCGGCGTCATTCGACAAACGAAAAATTCACTCATCGATTTCCCGGCCGTTGCGCGCGCTGTAGTTATGCGCTGTGCTTCATGTGCGTACTTACACGAGCACGTGAGCTTGCATATATGGACGAATTAATTATTTTAAGGGCAACGAATGTATTTAGCGACGCTCCAGTCGCCCGGGAAAGGGACTATTGTCGCGCTGATAAAAACGCACTGATTCGTTGTGCCCATCCTCTCTTATATTTTCGTAGCATAATCTCATACACCTGGATGTGAAATTTCATTTCGTTAAGCTGAATCCATTCTATATTTCTCCGCTCCTGCGTTGGAATCTGTAGAATGAAGACCTGAAAGACCGTCCAAAAGAGGAGGTGAATTTGCAGAATAATTTTTATCAAGCGTGCTTTTCATTAGTTCTTGCCTTTGAGGTCTCTCTCACAGAAAAAAAGGCCAGATTATAGGGGTCTCCAAAAGTATACATGTTCTGCAAACAAGGGAGATTACGCATTTAGGTATTTTTATGAAAAATTATATCGTTTAACCGGCTTATCTAAGGTATTCTATTTGATTCAACAATAAACGTGAAACATCTCCCCTTATTTCGAACATGGGTAAAGCAACCAGCTTCTTGCTTCCTTGGAATCCATTTAAATTCTGTTAACGAATATTAAATTCCCGTGATTTTTCTGTTTTTCGATTGAACGACGAGAAATATTTTTCACTCGACTGTTCGTGAAAGCAAGATCGCGATAAAGGCAGCTATCAACGAGCAGCATGTGCGACGTTGCCGAAAACAACGGCAGAGGAAATTGCCTTCATCGAGGCATTGAAGGGAGTAACGAAGCGTCGTCAAAAATAAATTTTAGAGGGAACATTGTGCGTTGGCTAATGAGAGGATATTCGTGAAAGCTCGGTACATAAAGGTTTGCAGTGAATGTGTGACAAAATGCCACCGGTCGTGCCAGACGGTTTGTGAAATCTCGTTTTGGACTTGGTGAACGTCCATGGCAGTTTACCCCTTTTATTTGTAAATGTCAAACGCGACTACGCCGTTCCTTGACGGGAACTAAAATCCATTTGAGCGCGAAGGCAAAAGGTAATTATTCTTACAAAAGAGTCTAGCGAGTTCGGAAAATAAAGTTAACGGGCGAAATTTCATTACACCTGACGAAGCAGGCTTCCTCAGCGACGTCCCGGGTCCGCACGACGTTGTCCACATATAAAATTAAGTTGTTTCGATGCGCATGTAGAGCAACCGCTTTAACAATCTCATAAACGTGAAAGTAGCGGAGAAAATGAGAATCTTGCCACTATATGGACGCCAGGGATAAAATTTTCATCCCTGAATTAACCCATTTTGTGCAACATATTCTTAAACCTTGTTTTTAATTTCACAAACTACCTTCATTTTATTAGTCAAGGAAAATTAACATGTAAACTTAGCAGTTGAGATTTAGGGATTAAGAATATATACATATGAATTTGTTAAGCAAGTTCATTTGATTTAGGAGTAAGCTTCATATCATTTGCAAGGAGTTTAGGAAAAGCGAATTATTATGCGAGAGCTTAGTGGCTTTCTGGAGATTGTTGTCTTAAAAGGAAGCTAAGAGGGTCAGCAACCCCACGACGTAATAGTAATCACTACCGGTATAACGCGTTCTCTGATCTCCAGTCTCCTGAGAGGAGACCATCCTAAACGCATTAGCGACTAATCTTATTGTCCCTTGAATCCCATCTTATTCCTACAATCCTTGTCTCTCTTTGTTTATCATTAACCCATTAACGGGCAATATCTGCCAAATGTCTTTTTTCTATCAATTTATCTTTTGAACCAGACTATTGAAACATGATATTGATCAAAATATATTTGAATAAACCATTAGTGTAACAACGAATATGTGGTAATGAGGTTGGGGTGAAACTGAATATGAGTTTCAAGAAGCAAACTAATCCAGGTTGAGCTTCGGAAGCACACGGTAGCAGTTCAAAGATGGCCAATGGCTTCTCTTTCTCCTCTCAGTTTGCTTACCATTAAAGTGGAAACAGTATTACACGCTTGAAACTATCGAATAACTTTAACGCACTTCAGAGCCTCAACAAACAAGAGATCATCTCGACACCATCGAGTAACATAAGGAAGCATTACGTAGTTGATAAATCGTTTCTTCAAAACATTTAATTTGTACGTTCTAATCAGATTTTTTAATTTATAACGTGTTCAGGTAGATTAATTTGATGATAGATTTAATTGAATCTAAATAGTCCCCGTTTTCAATAATCCTTTCGAGATTTGATTTTATGTATTCTGATTATGTTTATTATAATTGTAAATACAAACACGAAATGTGCGCGCGATTGGATAATTGGCATTTGATGGTATGGTACCAGCAGGTTGAAAGCAAACTGCTCTCCAAAATCGGAATTTTAACATGCTTATCGAATAATCGACTACAGGGCTTTTTGTTGTCGGTGACCAAACTATTGGTTTAATTAAAATTGATTGATTTCAACGTATTACCTTTGTACCAGCTCGGAAATCATGAAATTTCCGAAGTATGAGCTACACTTGCATAATTGAATTAAAAACTAGATTTACTTTCAGGGAACGCCTAAAATTAATGTTTCCGCTACTCTTTCGCGCTAAAATAACGAAATCCGATTTCTTTATCCCTATTCGGGAAAGTAGAGCTGCACCTTAAATTTCTCATTTGTTAGCTTCGCTAAAAACGTACATTTATTACCTTAATTCCCTTTATTTTTCATGAAACAGCATGCTTTAATTACGTTTTAACCAATGCAGATAAGATTTTCCCCCGTGCACGCATTACATTTAATGCCTGGCATATTTCCATTCTCTAATTGTATGTACATTTCATTTCACTGGTGATATTTTTCCTGTGAATACCAGAATATGTTCGAGCAAGATTAGATGTAAGAAGATTATTAATTATGTCATAATGTCATAATCATATAATCGACTTGAATGATACAAATACCTGTTTATTGGAAATATGTTATCAGCAGCCCCTATAAGCCTCATGGAGATTCTGAGAACTACGATTTGAGTAAGCAGGGATGAGTAAGTAGAGATCAGAAGCGTGGAATGACTAGGCATAATTAGTCCATTAGGATACTCTCGTCTTTGCAGATCGAACCATTGCAGATTTGTGAGGTTCGAGGCTTGAGATTAACTAAGTATATGCCAAGTCGTTTTAATTAGCAGCCTAATACGGGCTATCGACTTCATGATAGGATTATTCACTGGAAAGAGGTCTCTGATCCTCCTCCTCTCGTCTGCCGGCAGACTTCCAGAAATAAATTGGATGTTGAGCGGCGAAAATTGGTCAATTAGGGTAGAAGACCGGCTTTTCCCACCCCAAAGTCTTCATCGATGCGATCTCGGGCTAAGCTAAAACTGATTGACTTTCCGCCTGCAAAACTTTCCAATTCATAGTTTCGCTCTCGAAAGGACATAAAATAAAAATTGTTTTAAGTCTCACTCGATTCTCATGAAGTAAATCAACGAAATGGGTAAAAAGTGTCACTTCGACCATTTTGATTACTAGGTTTACTTATGCAGCTCCTGATAATCCATGGACCTTTTTTTCATATCATTCGTTTAAAAGCTTTCCATGATGACCAGCTCATGAAACCTATTCGACTTTAAGGGTCGCATTTCCATCTGCATACTGGTGGTCAGAAGCCTCCCATTGGCGGAGCTAATTTAAACTGTTCGCTATAAAAGACGATTTACCGACGCGCGACGTTTCCGATGGGAAATAATTCGAACCTTGGGGATGGTACAACGCAGAGAAGGCAGTTCCGATTTTACTGTGTCTCTCGGGCATTAAAGTGCCGTGAATAACATCTGCCCTCCTCCATCTCCTTTGCGTGGAAATGTACACATATCCACCAACTTTGGCACCTATGCACGTTATCGTTTCCTCCACCCTATCACCCTATCACCAAGTCCTCATACTCGCTGGGTTGCGGAAGAGTGAAAGGATGCTGGCAATGAGGAATGGGGAGGTATGAGGAGGGTTGAGAAGCGTGGAAACGAGGAAAACCGAGCGAGGAAACGATTCACCAGCCCCAATGTGGGCTCTATAATTCTATACGGGCGTGTGTTCCTGTAACGAAGGCAAACCTTTACGAGCTTCGTCACAGCTCACTCTGGCTTTCTGAAGTTCCTCCACCTCTTTCTCTTCTCTTCATTTACGTCGATCTACTACCCCTTAGAAACTACTGCTTAGTCTCTCTCTCTCTCTCGCTCTCTCTCTCATCGCAAAGACGCTGCCCCTCAGTCCATCACACTCGCGAATTCGCCACGTTCGACGATGTACTGCAACTGATTTCCACACTGACTAGGTCCTTCTCGAAAGAGCTTTAGAAAATAACGTACTTTCAGTCTTCAGAGTCGCCCGATTTGAAAAATGAGGACCGGAATTTTGTAAGCGCGTTTTACCACAGAGCTGAGAAACTGGACGATTTGTAGAACTGGAAAAGGAAACGAATCTTTAGGTTAAATTCAGATTTACTAATACGCTTGGACTCCAATAAAAGTCACGTCTCGCTTAGTGTTCTAATCTGATTTGACTCTTAACGGGTCGCCTCGAACTATAAAGGAAAAGAAATTTCGCCAGTGAAGATAGATATATGGAGCTTACGCCGCTTGAGGGGTGGGGAAAGGCATCTCTCATGGATCCTCTTACTCGACCCCTCACCTCCCCTCATCTAAATTTGGTAATGAACCGAGTTTCTAAGGAAGTCAGCAAACGGGTTGACTCCTCCATGCTACATTTCGGTGCCATTTAATCACTACGATTCCTGAACCCACATATTGTTTAAATCAGTAATGTCTAAAATACGCGACCCATTGTTAATTATTTAATTTACAAACCAATTTCGTCTCACAAAATATATAAAGCTACTAATTGTTATATGTCTTTTTATAAAACAAATCGTAATTTATATTATTTTTGTTATCAAATCTTAATCTAAAGATGAGGCCTAAAGACGACTTTGATCCGAAGGCAGAAATAAGCCCGAGCGTAAATTTGGATAGGATTCTAATGGGGTTTTGATCAGTTTTCCTTAGGTCTAGTGTGATAAATACACCACGTAGGAAAAATTGGTCAATGCCCCATCAAGATTAAAAAACCATTCTGGATTTCTATTCTTAGATTTCTATTCGCCGCCTGTAATTTAGGATCGAGATCATAGCTGCCAGCTGATTTTAAGGAATTGAAAGCGATTTCAAAATATTTAAAATGGTTTTAAGAAATTTTTAAAGAATTTAAAAATACACGCGAACCCCCCTAGTGGTCACGTTTCGATTGGTGATTTGACTCTTTTGGGATCTCCGAGCAGGTAAACAAACTCCTTTACTGACAATAAATTATATGGAGCTCATCTAAATTTGGGAAGGAACTCTAAAGATTCAAAGTAGGGTCAGCTATATGTTAGCAAAGAAATACAAGTTCATAACTGATTCTATTGACGAAAAACTTTTTCAAATAAACTGCTCTCGATAATAAAAATGTCGGTAATTAAAGATCACATTGAATTTCGATTTGTCCAGATATTGGATAACGTTGCATCGCGCGTTGAAGTACAGAGATCAATTCTCACGTCATTCGCTTCACGCTGTAATTCGCTACATTCGACTTTGCCGGTGAAACGCTCGAATGACGGCAGATCATTCATTCGAAGCTTGTTCCAAGAGAGACAGAGAAAAATACAGCCAGGTTTAAAGGGGTGGGAAGCGAAGAAAAAATTGAAAACCAATATCGCGCCCAGTGCACGAGCAGGCATGCCAGTTTATTTTTGCGATTTTAAACGGAAGATTGATTGCGTCGAGGCGTCCGCTAGTCTGGTCCGTTGAATTTCTATTTCCATCTTGATCGCTCTTACTACTACCGGTTACATTTTACTTTGTGTTAAAACATTGAGATCCTCCATGTGGTTAATTCGAATTTACTAGTTTAAGGAACTAGAATTTCATTATAAAATTTGATAAAATATTCAGTGTAAATATCTAAATATCACTCTTTAGTAATTTTGTTAGTCATATTCAATTAGATTCGGAATATAGGAAGTCATTAATAATGAATAATAGGTATTTTTACTCCCAGTTTAAAAAACTTCTAGTAGAAGATTAAATTACATTTTTATCTCTGTCCGTTGATCGGGCAGACAGGACTCGGACTCTGGAACACAGCTGCTTCCGGAATATCATTTTTTTTCTAAATTTAAGCATGTTCCTGGAAATAGAGACGTGCAATTTAATCGGGATGTAAGGTATCAACTATCGAGGTCAGTTCTTCCTGTTCAAGCAATCGTGTGGCCTTAGGAACTAGATGTAGGCAGGTCTTGGATGTCTAACAAGCAGAAACTATGTGAAGATTGACAAAATATAACATAAATAGTCAAAATATATTGAAAATTTACCTAGACCAATAATTTAACACCTCCACAACGGAATATCAATATTTTTTTATGCCAGAATTTCGGGCTAATTTTAGGCGGTAATGACGACTTCTGGGCTCTTTTATTTTTCTCAGAGAAAAAATGTAGGTTTATAAAAACATTAAAATTTTTAAATCCAATTATACCTAATTTTCGGGCTCTTGAAATACCAAAAAATCCAAATTCGAAACCCTCAAAAACACTACAATTTTAAAATCCAATAGTACCTGATTTCCTGGCTATTTTCGGGCTCTTAAAATGTCAAAAACCAATTTCTAAAAAGCAATCCCTTATCATTGATAACCAACCCTCAATTTTGAAAAATAAGTTTCGCACAAAACAAATTACTCCATAATTCTGCGCTATTCTCAGGCTCTGGAAATACGGAAAAATCAATTTCCCAAAATCAACCCTTATCCCTGACAACCACCCCCTAATTTTGTTTTTTGACAACAAACTACTTTTTCATAAAACTACTTCATTTTTTTGTGTCAAAAAGCGAATTTTGAAAATGAGAAATGTGTTTTGAGTTTTGCTCAATTATTGCTCATCATATCTCCTCAAATACACCAATTTTATTGATTTTACAATATTTGTGTTCCACTCCGCGCGGTATTTTCACTTGAGGGGTTGTTTTCAGTGATAGGGGTTGATTTTGGGAAATTTATTTTTGCGTATTTCTAAAGCCAAAGATTGTTGTATAGTTTGTTTTGTCAAAAAAGTCTTTTTTTAAATTTAGGGGTGGTTCTCACAGTTAGGGGTTAATTTTAGGAAATTGATTTATATGTATCTCAAGAGCCCAAAAATAGCCCGAAATTCTGAAATATTTTTTTGTTCAAAAACTTATTTTTAAAAATTGATGGTAGATTATGATAGGTGTCGTTTTTTCGAATTTGATTTTTTAGTATTATATTTCAAGAGTATTATATACTTTTTATACACATAATTATGCCGCAATTCTGGCATAAAAAAAATATTGATATTCCGTTGTGGAGGTGCTAATTGAACGGAGCTTCATCAAACCAGGTTTTCGAAATCAATTAATTTATTAAGGA
>JAUESI010000010.1:9033185-9044126 GCA_032275145.1 Synergus laeviventris
AATCAAAAAATAAGGTTTTAATTTATTTCCCTCAAATCCATTCCTTTCAGTGAATTCAACGTAAGTGAACAAAATAATAAAAACTAGACTGCCAAGCCACCTAAGGCAAAGCAGTCACACAACAATTCACAGATACTAAGGTGGTCCTTCTTTTTTTGGAATGATCACAAGAGAATGATCTCCAACAAATGTTAACGAAATCGGTTAAATATTAACATCTCCCCGAAAGCACTCGAAGTAATTTTTTTTATATTACATTGGAATTCTTTCGTCTAATTCTTACAAGAAGCAGATTTATTGAAATTTTGAAATCATTCAAGATGGCCACACAAATTTTTAAAAAAACTTATTTTTTCTTTGCTTCTCGATGAAAACTGTTCAGTCATCAATTAAAAAGCGAAACTATTGTAAAGAAACATATTTCGTAATGTCCGAAAGTCAAAGTTTTGAAAAATTCAAAATGGCGCCTTAGTAAGTACTCAAAAACTGGTATTTTCAATGTGTTTCGTCCAAAAGTGAAAATTTCGAGTTCTACTTCCAAACATACACTTTGTAACAATACAATTGATTTTTTTTTCAAAATTTGAATATTTTAGGACGAAATACATAGAAAATACTCATAAGGCGCCAATTTGAATTTCTCAAAATTTTGCCTTTCTTGCATTACGAAGTTTCTTAACAATAATGTAGCCTTTTAATTGAAACTTGAAAAGTTTTCATCGATAAACCAAGAAATATTGAGTTTTTTAAATAATTTGTGCGGCCATCTTGAATGATTTCAAAATTTTTAGTTATCATTGTCATTGTGCTTTCTATTCAACAACTCTGCTTCTTGTAAGAATTTTACGAGATTTTGTTATTAATTGTGCAAATGGTGATTTTGGTTCAAATTTAGGAGTCCGCCATTTCGTAAATTTATAAAAAAAAATCTCGTTTACATATATTTTTTCAGCATAGTCTGAAGATCATAATTGCACATAAAATGCACATTCTTTTTGTTCATTCCAACAAAACATATGGGGTGAAATCTGTTATGTGATCGTAACTAATAATTAATATTAAGACTAAATTTTTTCAAACACGTACGAGAGTTGATGCAAATAGAAATAGAAATTATCTATCACCTTCGCTGGGAAAGGAATCCCAGAATTGGTCCATTATTGTCTCATAGAATTGAGGTGACCATTGAATATTACTTAGAATTATCAAGAATCTATGGAAATGAAAGACGGGGAGAGCAAGAAGATTCTATATAAGGAAGCCACAACGACGAAGGAAGAGTGACGCGGGGTCAATGATAATCGGGATATAAACCGGGACACGGAAACAAGAGATCAGCTAAGTTTTGAACGAGAGTTTCAGCGAGAGTCCAGTCAAGATTAGAGTTCGAGTCCAGTCATTAGTCCGGTCCAGTCGATTATCAGCAAACAAGTTCGGCGTAGTTCAACTCTAGTTCATCAAGCTTAGCTCAAGTCCAGTCAAAAGTTCAGTCCAGTAACCAGTGAAGTCCAGTGACAAAAAAACCGCGAGTCAGAAACCGAGTGAAATCGAAACCAGAACCGGCAACCAGAGACCTGTAGCCAGCAGGAATCCTAGCATCGGTGCAAGGCTTTCGACCCTTCAATCTCCACTTCAACTAGCAGGTTCCAGCCATCTGGCGTTCCGAGGACAGCCCTCATAAATTCTCTCTAATATCATCACACTAAATAACTATTCATGTTTTCTTCAATTCGCCTCTTCTATATTCAAAAAATAGTAATCTGGAACGTTCTTTACACAACAATCCCAGAAGCCAGGAGTTCCTTATACGGTCCATCACTCTCTCAGTCTTGCTCTCTTTGTCTCACTTTCACACATCAAGATTTTTAATAATACCATATATATAAATTTTTTTACTATTGTATTCAATGTGTTTGTTCTTTGGTTTGAGATCTCGTCCCTATTTCACTTACGTGAACTAAAAAAAATCCACCAAGATAATGTGGAGCTAATTAGATGGTCTAATAAGGTGCTAAATAGAACTGTAACGTTTTTATACTTCTTAGGGCTAGACTAAATGAGCTAATTGGGTACTATTGAGCATATATATCACATCTTATTGACAGAACAAACATTTTTTGTGACAAAAGAAAGCTGCTCATCAAAATAATTTGTTTGCTCAAACAAAAATTTTCGTTTAAAAATATTATTGAAATAAAATAAATAATTTTGGTATAGCATCATAAATTTGGTTGTGGCAACAAAATAGACTCAACAACATTATTTTGTTACCATTGCTACATTTCTGCAGGGCTTAAGTGTGATTTATAAAGTGAAATAAAAATCTAAATTAGACGGACTTAATGCACCCCTATTTGGATTTCGCCTCCCACAAGTGGGTCTGATATAGAGGGAAGATCTACTTTAAAGTATTTTTTTGATCTTTTTTGGTTTTAAGTGCAGACCACATAGGTCACGCGGGATTCCAAAAATGTTGCATCTCTTGTTTCCTCTCTTCTTGTACCCTATGGCTTACCGCGGCAACTGTATTGTTCCTCCATAATAAGGTATTTTAATTGGTGGTTGTTATTATGTTGGTCTCGACTACTCCCCAGTGTCCGAAACAACAGTCTACCAGAATCGTTCCGAAAAGATACTCGCCACTGACCGAGGGTCAGCCTGTGTTTCGACTGCCTCGCGCCCGATTAATTGCAAGCCGCCCAAGATTTATCGACGTAGAATGAGCTAAAACGTTATTCCACGATTTTTTCCCTACAGTAATTGCCAGGTACGATTACTAATTACTTCTACTAAAAACAGACTGATTTGGCATCTGCGTGACGAAAATCCTAGACTTCATGAATGCATAAATAATTTTTCTGCTTTATTAAAAAGGTTTCCTTGAGAAAATATGCAGAAACATTTTCAGGAAATTCAAAAAAATTGGTATTAGATTTTAAGCTTTTAAATAATTAAGATTGAAAGTAGTGTCGACTTGATTTTGAAAAAATATAGTTGAAAAACTACCATGAGGGCTGGCTCGTATATGGTATGCATATTTCAGAAGCCATTAACGGCTTTAGCTGGCTCGCTTGTAGTCAGATAAGGTGTCCTTTTCTTTTTCTTTTTAGGGTCTTTTTGTTCTATCTTGACCTTCTCTATCTCTATCTCGTATACCAAACTCGAGTCCATCTCTACAACCCCGGATTTTCAACCCTGTCGTCGAAATCGCGACAACCTAAAGCTCCAGATATACCAGCTCCAGGCGCCCTGACATTCGATTTCCTTTTGTCTCTAGTACAGTCTCAGAAAAAAACTAACTTTAATATATTCCTTTCTTTTTCCTAAAATTATCTTCCGAGTCAAATTTCATTCTTCTGGTTTGAGTCAATAAGTTACGCTCGATAAAAAATTAAATCCCTAGTTATCTCAAACTATATCTGAATTAGTGCAATGAATGAGACTAATAATAAGTAAATTAGCAGCCTTACATTTAACTATTGAATTAGTCATCTCTCCACTTTCTAATAAATGAAATGGTAAGTCATCTATTACCAAAGTGAATACAAGAATAAATTACTGTTCTATTGGTAGTTTTACTTACTAATTGACTTATTTACAATGTAAAAATAACTATGTTATTTTTGTCATATGATTTAGGTTTTATAATTCCTTAATATATTTTAGAAGTTTTCCAAGGATTTTGATGTATTATAAAGAATTTTCAGTTTTCTATGCGATTTTAATGGCTTTGCCAAATTTTGAAGTTTTACATGGAATTTTATTAAGGGTTATTACAATATTTTTATGATTTTCAAAAGATTTTATGGAATTTTAAGATATTTTTAAGAACTATAATGAATTAACAATTTTTCCGAAGAATTTTAAGGGGTTATTTTAAGTTATTTTTAGGAGTTTTAGAGATTTTGATGAACTTTACGTCAGTTTAAAGTTCCTCATGGAATTGTAAGTGATTTAAACATATTTTGCGAAATTTTAACGGGTCTAAACATTTTTTCATGGAATGTTAAGGGTTTCTGTATTAATTATAAAAAATTTCATGATATTTACAAAGAATCTTATGGCTTAAAAGTGTTTTCATGGAATTTTAATGGATTTCTAGTCATTTAAAGAAATTGCATGAAATTTCATTACTTTTAAGATTTTTGAAATTTGAAGAGATTTAAAACTTTATTCATAAAATTTTAAGGGGTTTCTGTGGTTATTTTAACAAATTTCATGAGATTTTTAAGACTTAGAAATTTTGACAAATTAATTTTTACTAATTTATAGTTAACGACCTATTAATACTATTAATTAGAATTTTAAGTCCCTTAAAGTTGCAATCCTTTAATTTTAAGGATCTTCCCGGGATTCTATGGAATTTTAAAAGATTTCAAGGAGCTTTACGATACTTCAATAAATTTTAAGGAATTCCATTTGATTTTGAGAAATTTTAGAAATTTTGTAAATTCTAAGGATTTTAACAAACTTTGGGTGATTTTAAATTTCCTGATTGATATATATATAATAGTTACTAATTTATTTAGTAAGCAGACACCAATTCAATTAGTTTGTCCTTATCACTAATGGAATTAGTAATTTTTTACTAATTTATAGTAAACGACCTCATACCATTTGAATTAGACTACTATTAATTAGTAAAATTTTGACTAATTCAGATTGAGAGAGAATTGAATCTCTGTTCTAGATTACATTCTATAAATTCGATTCTGAATATGATATCAAGAGAATCGCGGTTGGCAGTTCTAATTTCCTCACTCAATTCTCTTTGAGCGTCCAGAGCGAATGATTGTTCAGTGGTGGAGATTTCACTGCATCACGTAAATGATCTCGCCCTACTCCCTCGTCCCTTGCACTCGGCAGGGATTTAACGCTCACTTTTATACAAGGTAAATCAATTAATCCTTTGACTTTTTCCTGTTTCAGGTGAGTAAGCGGCTGTTACGACTTAAGCTCCTGACAGTAAGTAATTAAGTCCGCGTAAAGGTTCACCTCTGCCTATAGCGGTCCCCTTGCGCCTAAGAGCCCGACGTCGTTATTAACGCGCCATTATTAAAGCGGAGAGGTGCTAAATCCTGAGAGAGAACGAACCACCATATCCTCCGCTGGGCCCTTTCAAGTACGTAATGAAATAAGGCAAAGTGGACAACATTTTTTTCAACCCTTTTCTTCAATCCTCTTTTTCAATCCTTTTTTCAGTTGTTTTTTAAATTGTTATCCCCTTGAACCCTGTCTACTGCCCTTCCTTCTACATGGCACGGGGCGACGCGAAACATCGTTCGAAAATCCCGAGGGTCAACCGTAAATTTCTCTCCGCGTATCAGTGGTGAGCAACCTTTAATTAGAAAGAGACGATTAGGCTCTTCAACCCTCGTTAGATGTTGTGATTCGAATCCTCCAGAGAAGAAATCACCGACCTTGGTTTAACCCCTCTGGTAATCTACAAATGCTAAAATGTTGATTTATTAGGTATTTTATTTTGCTTGAAAATTTTTAAATTATACTCTGACGTTGATATTTAATAAGAATTTCAATTTTATAATTGACATGAGATGCCCCTATAAGTAGGTACGTCATTATGAGTCAGCCAGCCTGCTTCCAACCGGCCGGTTTCTGTAACCTGCCTATATGGTAGACTTATAATCTATTATTTATGATTGATTTAACTGTGTGTCTTAATTCCTTACAACTCTCTCAATTTGAATGTGTTTCATTGTACTAATTAATAGTAGTTTCTCAATCATTCAAATAGTGCGAAGTCGTCTACGATAAATTAGTAAAAAGGTACTAATTCTGTTAGTAACAAGGAAAAACTAAATGAATTGGTAACTGCTTACTAAATAAATTAGTAACACACTATTACACGAGGAACTTTAAAATCATCTTAAAAAAGTTCGTTAAAATCTCTTAATTTTTCAAAATCTCTAAAATTCGTAAAGATATCATGAAATTTCTTAAAATTACCAGAAATCCATTAAAATTCTATGAAAAAATGTTTAGATCTCTTGAAATTTCGCAAAATCTTTTGAAAGTCATAGAAAGCGCTTTAAATTCCATGAGAAAATTAAAAATCCCCTAAAGTTTGTTAAAATCGATTAGAAATTTGTTAAAATCTCTAAAATTATTTAAAAGCTCATGGCATTTGTTATAATGACTAGTAACCTCTTAAAATTTCGTAAAATTTTTACTCTCTAAACTTGAATCAGTTAAAAATCAGTGAACTTTCTACTGGAAATCAGTGAAAATCCACTAAAATTTTCAGTAATCTTTATTAAAATACTGAAAATTTTAGTGGATTTTCACTGAATGAAATCTTAAAAAGAGAAAATGTAAACTTCCACTTATTCAATTTTAGAGACTTGAAAGTTAAAAGTCATAAGAATCTTTAAAAATCGCTTAAAATTCCATGTATCTTAATGTATTTTAAAATCCATGATGTTTTTTGAAAATCATAATAATATTTTTATTTCCCTTAATAAAATCCTATGAAATAGAATAACTCTGAAAAATTATTTACAATACTTCGAAATCTTTTAAAATCTGTTAAATACATTATAAAAGTTAAATATTGTGGAATTTGACTAGGAATCAATAAAATTTCACTGATCTTTCACTGATTCAAGTTTAGAGAGTAAATATTGTAGATTAATAAGTTGTTCTTATATATATATAGATACTAATTCAGTCTGGTAATAAGTGACTTATAGGTACTATTTTATTTATATAGTAGAAAGTGGAGAAATGATTAATTCAATAGTCAAATGCAAGGCTACTAATTCATTAGTCCAATTCTTACTAATTCAGATTAAAAGAGTAAGTAGCCTTCGTGTTGCTTAAGAAAATAAGCTAATAAAATAAATCGCTAAATAATGGTAATTATTGCAGTAATAGAAAATATAATCATTTTCTCTCAATAATTACCCAAAACTTCAGTTATTTTTTTTATTATTTGTTTAGCCTCCCTTTTCAGAAGTCTTTTGCGCGGCACCGCGGTAATTAACGTTTTACTCGAAGAGAACCATTTCTTCTTTGTATCCGCGAATGGCGCGATCCAAGTTTCGAGTGAACTTTCACGTGGGTGGCCTCGAATCGTTACCGAAAGTGTTCAGTGTCGCGTGTAGACGGCTCACATGCGGTTCTAGGAACAAAATTAGGAACGTCGAAAAAAACTTGTTTCAAACCACTCTTGGTCCGTCGTGCCACGTGAATATGCGTACTACGAAATGCATTTCAGATCTGAACTTATAAGGATCAGAATTTCGACTGGCGGCGGCATGCCTCTCTTCCTGTAATGGATAATACGCGATCTCGTGATTAGGCTATGACCGAATAAGTTTTTTGGTATTTTGTGTTTGCAAACACAACATAAAAGTAAACGATTTCATCTCCCGAGCCTTTCGTCCTTGATGCGTCTTCAACTGACTTAATTAGTCTCTTCACCTTTAGGTATAAATAAGGGTGGTAAATAATTCGATGAAAATTTCCCGAAACTTCATTTATTCTTTTAAATATTTCAAGGAATTTTTAACGATTTCACGATTTTTAAAAAAAGAGTTGATCTATTATGTAAAAATGATCAATATATAAATCTCAATTTTCAATTATTACATATTTCTAAAATTGGCAAAAGCCCTGTTCAGTAAATTCACAGGTGTGTTATGAAGGGATTCCAATAATTCTTGAAATATCTAGGCGAATCTTTTGAAATAACTTTTCATTTATGCAAATCTTTTGATAGCCTTGGGAATTTTTTTTAAACATCTGTTTTTCTTCTTTACAAATAAACTCCCCTAATTACTCAGGTGACCTTAAATATCAAACCAAATTATTTTTGACTATAATTTTTCAAAAAACCCTGAATTAATGAAATATTTCAAAATTATTAGTAAGATAAGTAAGCAACACCACTACTAATGAATATAGTAAATACCTACTAGAGAAATTAGTTAGCCTTTCGCAAGTTGCTGATCTAATTAAACAGTAATTAAAAAATAACTTCACAACACGCAAATCAAAACAATATTCTTGAATTTAGTATTTTTTATTTTGTAGAAACAGGTCTGAAAACATAATAGGCGTAAAATTCTCCGACAACCTTTAAAATATCCTAAAGCCCCTAAAAAGCTCTTAAAATTAGTAGAAACAATTCTTTAAATTTTCCGAAAACTCCATATGAAATATTAAAAATGATAAAAATCTGTTAAACCTCCTTAATAACATATATTCCTATCAAATGAATATTTAGGAATATAAAGTATATATAAGAATAATTAGGAACATGTAGAAATATGAGGGATTATTTGTGAATGTTTCTAAATTCCACCCCAAATGTTTACGTCGCGTATCTATTTTTTAACATTTCAAAACAATCACTAAAAATAATACTATATACGTTTATATCTAATAATATAAGAACAACGATTTTAAAATAGGGATATAAAATGAGTTCAAAAAAATGCTAGTGATTCCAAAATATTTTAAAAATATTTTTAAATGTTTTAGAGAAATAAATATATATTGTAAGATATTTAATATATTTTCAAGCAATTAAAAACAACATTATTTATTTTAAAATGACATGGAAACCTTGAAAATAATTTGAATTGTACTGAAATTCCTTAATTTTAAAAAATAATTTACAATGATTTGTAATATTTTAAAACCCTTTAACGTCTCTTTAAACCACATTAAATCCCCAGAATTGCCTTAAACTCACTGAAAATTCTTTAATTCTTTTAAATTCTTTTAAATTACTTCAAATTTCTTAAAACTCTATTTCATACTATATTGAATTTCAATCCAAAATTTTAATAATACAACATTTTATTCGTCCGAAATCGATTAAAATACTTTAAAATTAAGATTGACTCCTAATGGGGCCCGAGTGTAATCGGGGCCAGATTGAACATCATTTTTGCCAAATCGGATTATCTAGGCGGGACCAGACTGGAAATGAAACACGGAATCCGCGATCAGCGCCTGAATAGATGGCACGAGTTGACATCCAGAACAAGCCCCGTTTACATCCCTATCAATTTTTGGTTCTGAAATATATTATAGCAGGGTTGCCATATGTCAGAAAAGTCAGGGAAAATAAATTGATATATATGCTGTTATTTTTTTTTATTACATATATAGCTTTTATAGTTTATTTAACAGATTTTAGAATTTTTCAAAGCTTTTTAAGCTGTCTTAAGCGGTTTCTAGGATATTTAAAAGATTTCGTGAAGTTTTAAAGAATTTAATGAATTTTTTAAGAATATTGTAGGAAATTCAAAAGATTGTGATGTTCCCTGTGGAAGTTTAAAGAATTTTAAAAAGGTTGTAAGGGAATTTTAAATTTTCTTATTGAATTTTAAAAGGTTTCATGGAATTTTAATAGATTTTAAAGAATATATACAGTTTTAAGTGTTTTTATGGGATTTTAAATACTGTATTACCTGTTATTTTCGTTGCAAAATTTACAATTTGAAGTAGTAAAACAACTGAAATTCTATAATGAAAAATGCGTTTAGAGCGCATGTTGACTATTTTAAATGGTAAATTTAGTCATTTTATTTTTTGCTTGTAATTCAGTAGTCCAATTCTTACTAATTGAGATTGAGAGGTAATAAAAAAAAACACCAAAAAAATAGGGTCCAATATTCCCACTTGAAACTAGTTAGAGAAACATTTCGTGTTGATAATATTAATAAAATTAATATTAAATAATCTCCAATGTTTTACATCTGGATAGGATCATATTAGGATTTGATAGCATAAGCATATTTCTAGCGGATGAGCCAGGTAGCATAGGTTATCCGGTGGTCCATTGGTCAGCAGAGGTTAGCCAACCACCGGGAAGCCAGTCCTGCCCTCGTTGCTCGTGTGAAATAGTGGCTGGCCACGCTCCAACCTCATACGTTAGTTCCGTTCATACGTAACCTACCTGCCAACCTCCCTTTGCCCCTCATGTACTTTCTCACATGAATGTGCTTTCACACAAATAAGCATGAGCTTGCACACAAGTTAGCTAAGCTTTCTCTGTGTCTTTCCCTCTATCCTTATGCACGCTCTCTCTTCTCGGATTACGTATGAATGTACGCGAAGGAAGCGTCCTCGGTATGCACGATTCGCACACTTGGTTTTTGGTAGGTCAGCTCGACCCACAAATGTAGAACCTAGAACCTACTAGCAAAACCCCTGATAACTTACTACTGCTGCCTCCACTCTATTACACAAGTTATTCGCCCATGAATGTATCTCGAGTGTTATCGTGGCATTACTAGCTCACTACTTTTTGCCTTACAGATCTGCCCTATTGACCCTTGTACTCTGCAGCTGAGGTCCCTACTCTCTCAATCTGAATCGTATCTTAAAAAAGTGATGTTACCAATATATCGAAGACATTTTTGTCAAAACCCTGATTGGTTGATTTTTTTGGAACTTTTACGATTTGTGTTATAATGTGCCGAATTTCAAAAAGTATCACAAAATACGAAGTTTACGTTTATGGTCATTTTAGAAATAGTAAAGCATTTCACAGAATTTCAAGCGTTTTTATAAAACTTATTGTGATTTTGAAAAATTTTAAAAGACTGAAGTTTGCAAAGTTTAGGTACAACTCAATAAATGACTCACCAAAGTTTCAACCTCCCTGTGCATTTGGAACTCATCATCTCTTAAAATTAAAATATCCACTAAAATTACCCGAGATCGTTGGTTCAACATTTACTTGTTGATAATAATTATTCTATTTTGTTGTTGATGTGAAGAGGGTTAATGAAGTATAACTGCACTACAACACATGAAATCTCAGTAATTAGAAATTTGTCTTTATTTGAGATAGACTGAGGTTGTAAGTATCAGCCGTGCTTTGAATACAATGTCTTGCTTCAAGAGTTACTGGTTAACTGCTGTCAAAGTTGGTGGGAATTACATTGAGTAGGAATTTGGAAA
>JAUESI010000010.1:9044999-9078693 GCA_032275145.1 Synergus laeviventris
TATTTAATACTAAACTTTTTGGGATATCCTCTGGCATTAAAAAGACTTATTATCAGCAAGAAAATTTTGACCACATGAATTATGGTAAATTTGAGTGTTTTTAGGTCCAAGGGATGATACCTGGCAACTTCCAAATTAATTGGAGCGATGAAAGTTTTTGGAGTGGATTTCAGTATTGAAAAGTCCTAGTATCAGCAATAAAATTTGGCCCTATCAATTAGGAAATTTTTAGTGAATTTTTTTAATTTTAAGGGATGAAGGAGGATGAATTCCAAATTTGGGAAGGGATTGAAACTACTTTCAACCAGAAAATTTTTGGATCTCGTATTATGTTGTGTGGAAAAAATACTCTTTTATTTTCATTTATTCTATAAACGTTGCAAATTGGCATTTCTAGAATTTTATAAAGAATATAACGATATGTTGTGGAATTTTAATGAAAATCAAGGAGTATAAAGAGATTTTACGAAATTTAAATGAATTTTAATATATTTTGTAGAACGTTATAAGGATATTTAAGAAATGTTATGAATCTTATTTTGATTCCTGAAATCTTCCTATTTTAAAAATTTAAAATTCTGAGTTATTTTACATACTTCTGAAATCCTTTAAAACATTTTTACATCCCTTGATTTTTTAGGTTCACTTGACTAGAATCCTCTGAATTTTTTTAGCAAAAGGACTAAGGTGTGCAAAAACGAGGAATTAATCGCGCGCAGGGGACCGATCATAGTTGCTAGTGCAAATTGTGCAAAGTCGCTTACCATAAATTAATAAAATCTTACTAATTCCAGCTAATTCCATTAGTAACAAAGAAAAACTAAATGAATTGGTAACTACTTACTAATTTTTTAGTAACGCTATTCATTGAAATATCTTCAAAATTTTTAGATTCCATAAATTTTAGCAAAATATTTTTAAAATCGCTATTTTGGGCTGAAATTTTAAACGTCTACTCAGACGATTCTGTTTTCTTCAAAATTTCCTAATAAAAACTGTTTTTATTTACAATAATTTGTTTGTTGCCCAGAAAGCATGAGAAATGTTTTTGCGAACAATATTTTTAGTTTTTGATAAGAAATCTTTGATGAAAAAAAGAAGTCATCAGAGTAGACGCCTGAAACTAAAATTCGTTAAAATCCCTTAAAAATTTGTCAAAACCTCTAAAATTCCTAAAAATATCATGAAATTTCTTAAAATTACTAGAAATCCCTTAAGATTTCACGATAAAATTTATTCATTCTAATTCTTAAAAATATATTAAAATTCCATAAAATATTTTGAAATTCATAAAAATATTTTAATATCTCTTAGTATTATTTATTGAAAAATAAATAACATAGGTATAACTTTGGTAGTAGTTGACTCAATATTTCATTCTCCTATTTTCCCCTTTTTTAACATTTCCTCTTTATGCCCCTATTTACAAGAAAAGTCCCATTTTCCCCATTTATTTGGTTGCAAATTCAACTGCATCCAAAATCCTTAAACTCTTCTAAATGGTTTTTAAATCCTTCAAATTCTTTTAGATTATTTTAAATCTCTTTAAATATCTTGAACTTCTTCAAAATCCTCTAAACGTGCTTTAAATTGTGTAAAATTAATTTAAATCTTTTAAAATGTCGTGAAATAATTTTATTACAAATTTTTTAAAATCTTATGTCTCTTTGAAATCTCCACAAATCCTTTACAATTTCAAAATTTTAAATCCTTAAAATTCGTTAAAATCACTTGAATTCTCTTGAAATATCTTGAAATTTTTTAAAATCAAATAAAATATCTTAGTATTTTTTTTAAATTTGTCTGAATTTGCCCAAAATTTTTTTAAATTCCTCCTTAAAAAAATTCACTTAAAAAGTTTTATTTATTCACGTAGATTTATTTTGAATTGACCTTAAATTTTTATAAATTTACTTGAAGTTTTACTTAATTCACCTTGAATTTGATTAAATCCGTCTTTATTTCTTCCAAAAAACTTGTCATTTTGAGTTCCTTTAAATTTTTCGAAAATTGATATTATTAGTTTAAAATCCATTATTTATATAACTAATAATATAAAAACCACAACAGCAGGTTTTTTCTTTTTGCTCCTCACGTTGAAAAAACTATATAATTTTTATAAAAAAGGTATCATTTGAGTTTAAAAAAAGAATCCTATGTACCCTACTTTTTTTCTCATAGGGACTGTGAGGTGCGTCTCTATGATGGGTCCTTCAGAGAACACTTTATTGGGCCTTCATAAAAGCGGACAAAAGAATGTTGTCCACTTTTAGTTTGCTAGGTGGGGCTAAAAAAGTAGCCAATTAAAAATTTCCACAAGATATGTAAGGAAAATCTTGCTGAATGTAGAGCCTTTCTCAAACGTTGATTCTTACTCCTGATTCTGAATCATTTTGATTATCAAGCTTTGAAAGAGCGGTTGCTGTAAATTGCGAGCATTTTGTCTTACTTAACGAATATTAAATTATTAAATATATAATGCAGAGGGAACAATACACAAAAGACTGCGACCCCTTTTCATCTGCTCATTAATATTCTGTCTTCTTCACTGCGTTATCTTGATGAATTGTTCAGTGTTTCTGAGAGAGGAATCATTGGACCAGTCTGCATTTGTATGGTATTTAGCCTGTGAAGTATATTGTTCAATTACGGTTCCACTGGCAAAGAGAAAAGTACCCAGAATGATGTCGTTTATCATATTTTATTGCTTTGGTACGCAAGCTTCATTGTTTGCCGGCTGTTTTGTTTCCGGTTATTATTTGGCCACCACAGTTCTTGCTGCCGAGTTATTATACTCGTATGACGTGAGAGTGAAGTTGGAGTTACGACTTTTCCTCCCTAATAACCTAACTCTCTTCTCACCCATTGGTGGTGTCTGGCACAGAGTTCTAAGTATTCTTGGTAAATTATATTTACTTTCTATTACAGAGAGAGGAGACTAAAAATATACTTTATTCTTCTAACTAAATTCCCCTCACATACAAATCGTAAAATTTCTAAAAGAAATGTGTACCTAGGAGCCGTCTACTTTCTGGAAAAATGGTATCTCACTTTCGAGATTGCTTTGCAAAATAAAAATATAAACGCCACCGATCTTTGTTAGACTTTATAGTGAACTATCGTCTTTATTCAAAATGCATTAACGCTCTGTGAGATAACGTTACGTTTCTGACCCTGTTGTCTGGATATGTGTGCAGAAAGATTCAGGGTAAACGTGACCTCGTATGTAACATCCGACCTCCATACGCTGGCGACTGTTATGGGAATTTATGACACGTGAGACAATGGCAGGCGAGAAGAGAAAAATGAGGAAAATACGAGCAGCTGAGTTCCCTTCTCAGGAAAACGTATACGATATGAAGAAGGCCCTTATTTACATAGTCTGGTGAGTCTGGTTATGGTTTTAAGGAGGTGTGCTTAAGAGGTCGAGAAATTGCAACGCTAAATATAGAGTAATGGCCAGTAATGAAGTTACCTAGAATGATATGGAATAAGCGCTCAGGTAAATCAATTATCTGCACTATTCTTGCCACTTCTCTCGCAGAAATTATCTTTTCCCTCTCATCTCGTCACGGATCGTTTCTTAACATCTACTTTATGCAGCAAATAAGTCTCTCTTAGTGGCTTAACCATCCTGGTGCATCTTCAATACAACGATGAAACACCTTGGAAGAAAAATTAAATATATTCCGAGCATCTTGAATATTCCATCCCGTATCTAGAAAGAGGAGAAATAAACTTAAAAATAGAATGAAAATTGTGTTGAGAATAAATTTTGCTTTACTCTTCGGAATCTTTTGTTTCCTATATAGGCAAGGGAGCAGAGGACGAAGGAGGAGAGGAATTTTTTTTTTGTTACTTTAGAGAAATGTAATTTCTTTATTATCCTAGTAAATTTATGGTAAATTCCATAGTCACTTTGCTCTTTTTTAGAGTTTTCATTACGTACCATATTGCAAGCGACAGTAAAGTAATAGTCGCAATTAAAATGAAATCGTATGGTTCATAAAACTTTTCTGAGAACGTTCTCTGCGAAGATAATTTCTCGACCTACCGTAAAAATGCGTTGGGTGTGTGACGTATAAAAAATTCCTACGTGCACTCTTACGTACGCATTTGCAGACTCACGACGACGAGTTTGCAAGATAGAAATTATCCATCTGTTATTAACGGTCGATTTTGCAAGATAAACGTGTGCACATTAATATCTACGATGTAATGGCAGCGTACCTACGAGATTCCCTTTTCAGTGGCTGGTTCTTAATCGGGGAGCAAATATTAATTGTATACCATTATACTCGTGTCTTGTTCCCAAACGTTTTATTTCAATGGTTAGCGAAAGCAGCGATCACAGCACGCCCACAAGAGAGATTCATTGCTCATTTTGGTCACCTCAAGTATTCTTAATTTAATTACTCTTGCCCATGCAGAAGTTTCGATATGGATCTGATCGGGGCCAGATCGGACAGCACTTTGGCCAAATCGGACTATCTAGGCGGGGCCAGACTCGAAATGAAACGCGGAACCCGATCCCCGATCAGCGCCTGAATCGATGGGCCTGACTCGACAGCCAGATCTGACCACTGTTAGAACCCTACAAATTGTCTGTTCCTAGCTATATTATAAGAGGGTGGCCATATGGATCAAAGTCAGGGAAATATTAGTGAAGATAGAAATTTACATTTATGCTAACGCTATGGTATTTTTTTTGTATTACATATATTGCTTTCATAGTTTAATTAACAGATTTCAGATACTTTCCATGCATTTTTAGGAAATTTTAAAGAATTTCTTAGGGAATTCCAAATATTTTAATGTTCTTTGTGGAATTTTACAGAATTTAAAAGCTTGTAAGAATTTAAAGAAATTTTGATTTTTTAAAAGTTTCTCATCGAATTTTAATAGCTTTTAAAGAACATATAAAATTTTAAGGGATTTTATGGGATTTTAAATATTTTAGTCGAATTTTAAGGAATTTAAATAGGCTTCCATTCATTTTAAGAGGTTTGACACATTTTAAGGGATTTTAAAGTTCTTCGTGGAATATAAAATTGTTTCAATAGAATTTTTAAAGATTTTGCGGAATTTTGAAGGCTTCATTTTTAGGAATATAAAAATATATTGAAGTTTTTCGAGGAATTCAAATGATTTTCTGGAATTTTACAAAAATTAAAGACACTTTAAAGGGATTTCATGGATTATTAACAAATTTTGACAGATTTCGTGGAATTTGAAGACTCTTTTAGCCATTCGAAGAGATTTTCAAAGAAGTTTTAAGTGATTTTTAAGTTTGTCGTTGAATTTTACAGGATTTCAACAAATTTATATATTTTTAAAAGATACCGTGGAATTTGAAGTGATATTATATGTGAAATTTTTAGAAAATTTCAATAGCATTATTTTTGAAAATTTTTTCGTATTTTTAATAGTTTTCTACCAAGGAAATTTAAAAATTGAATCTTGTGTCCACCCTGTGTAATTGTATAATATTTTATTTTTATTTCTTAACTCTGTAATTTTTTTTCACTTATTTATAGATCACATCATATTTGAATGCTGAACATTTTCACCGAACTAGCAAATTTCTTTGCTATTCAATTACTTTTCAGTATGTATGAATCACAAATTGACAAAACTACCACTTATGTTTTTATTTGATAAGAAATACAAATTAATAAAAATGCGAGTTTTTTCATCTAAAGCATTCGGATCTTTATGATGTAAATAGATAAAAGGTGAATTTATTTTATTATAAAATAAAATCATTAAAATCCTTATCCCTTAAAATCTTGAGTTTATTAATATTTTAGCCGCCTGATCTGGCCCCAATCAGATTCTCGTCATTCGTTTTAAATTGACGATAAATAGTATGCCCGATAGAGGCCTGATTTGTAATAGGGATCAAATTTGGAAATTTCTACACGGATGTTTAATTAAAGTTTGTATTATTCTTGGAATACAATGTCTTATAAGGATCGATTTTTATGATGCTTCCGGAAGTTCAAAAGGTTAGTCTCACATAAATTTCCCTATCTGGAACAATGCTTGGTCTCAAGATGTTTCGCCAAGGGAACCAGGAAAGCCTAACAAGGGCCAAGTTTAGGACGAAACTCATTATAGCTAGTGTGAAGGCGCTAATGTTAATATTTTTTACAAGAAGCAGGAACTCCCCATTTGGCTTTAACATTGACCACAACGTGTAATCTCTCCTTGTTTCTGAAGAACATACCATTCAGGTTCAAATTAACAGTAAATAAAATAAGAACTTCCTTTGTTGATTAAATACGGCAGAAAAACAATTTAGGAAAGTAATTACGCTTAAAATCTGGGTAATGAGCAATTTGTTAAATTAAAAGCTAAAGAGTGTAACTTCTAGAAAGGCTTTAAATATTTGATGCATTTTGATATTCAACAGATGCAAATAAAACCTTTTTTCAATATTTACGAACTTTAAAAGTCACTTAAATATACATTGTGTTTTAGTTGCGGTTTTAAATTAAAAAATTAAAAGCCTTTAATTTATCTTCGTATTTTGTTCTAGATTGAAGCATTACGAACTGAATCATTTATAAGATTCATAGATAAATTAGAGCTGTTAAAATGACAGAATGTTTACATATTAAATATATTTAAATGACGATAATGCATTATTAAATAAAATTGAACGCCTTGAATTTTCATTCTTTGAAAATCAACAGCTTTAGGAGGCTAAATATAATTGAAAATGTAGTTCAACAGAAAAATTATAAATCGTTATTTTCAATTGTTATTTATCTTAAAAATATCTAAGCTGATACAGTAAATTAGCGAGCTTTTTCCAGAATTAGGAAAAATGGAAATGTGCTTTTGAAGGAAAACTTCGACGGAAGAGCTATCAAAGCAAGCAAGCCGTCCGCCTCTGAGAGATCCATATCTATGGATTTAATATTCACAGTATTCCTTTTAAGATTCCTTGAAGACACCGAACTTGAAGGGTGTCTTACAGGTTAATTTTAAGGCAGATGCGAGGAGTCTGAGCATTCAAAGCAACTTCAGTATCACTACCAACTGATGCTCTTTCACGGATGTTTCTTAAGTCGCGAAAATCATTACTAAAATGATTTTCTTTTTAACCCTATAGTAGCTATTTAATTTTCGCTCAGAGCGTACCCTTTCAAAATGATGTGCTTCAATTTGAAAATATATAATTCAATTCTACAATTCTTAATAGAGAAAATAAAATTCGCACAAAGGTTACAAAGACGCATTTCTCTCTACTAAAGCAAGATAATAATTATATCTACTTAATTTAATAAATATTCACTGTATTATCTCTCAATTTATGAATGCCGTAATGAAAGGATAGTTGGGTGCCTTTCTGCAAGAGAAACAATACCCCTTTTGTTTCCGTCTCATTAGTTTATTGTTTTGTGTTTGTAAAATTCTATAATATTTGCAAAGTACGAAAGGAATATTATTCCATTTTAAAAAGTTTAGTCTCGTGCGGCGAAAAACAAAGGTACATTAAAAGTTCGGCTGGAAAATTCGTAGGCTAACATAGTAAAACACATTTTTGTGGTAAAATTCGATTTTATTATTAAATATCTCTTCAATTATCTTTTCATTAGCGCTGAATTTTTTTCCAGCGAGCATTCTTTTGAGGTCTGCAAACAGGAAAAAGTCACTCGGAGTCAGATCTGGAGAATTCGGTGAATGAGGAAGCAATTCGTAGCGTAATGCATGAAATTTTGCCATCGTTTTCATTGATTTGTGACATGGTGCATAGTCTTGATGAAACAGCATTATTTTTTTACTGTTTTTAAATTAACGAAAATAACAAGAAATAGTTCTAAACAATTAAAAATTCAATTATGCAGTTTTGCTTCGCAGACTCTGATTTATAGCGTAATTAATAATTTTATAGTTATAATCTTACTATCTTCGTTTTCATTATCAACTATTGCAATTACTCTGAAAGGCTAACTTACTCTCCTATTCCGGAAGTTCATGGGCTATTATTATGAGAGGAGACAGGGTTAAAGTCTATAAACATTTTTTCTGTCATCGTTGCAATTTCATCGCAAATGGAGATATAGGTATATTTGTCTGCAGGTGAATGTCCATGCAGAGCGTGAACGTAACCATTAGGTCTCCGCACCCTGGTTTTATTTACGAGTCAGCTGGAATGAGAGGTTCTTAACTGCTGGACGGCTTCCCTTAAAATCCTTATTTAATTACTTCGTGGAATTATTGTCACGTCATTGACTGCCCTATTATACATTTCGTGGTCCATTTGGCAGTTCGTCGAGGATGCTAAAATTTCCAAGTTTGGTTTTATTTTCAGCGGTAATGAAGTCTTAAAACCCAAAAAGGATCCCACCTTTTGTTTGAACTTTAAGTCCATTTTGTGAATTTTTTGGTATGTTTTCCATAAGGGGTGGTTTTTGGGGTGCTGGGGAGTATTCTGACAGCCACCATTATGTCGGGAATTATTAAAAAGAATTTTCCAGGTTTAAAACTTTTTTGTAGGTGGTGTGATTATTAGTATTTTCTATAGAGGCTAGTTTTTAGGGGTGCCCGCGAGAAATCTCGTCCCCACTATAAAAATGCATATTAGTAGCCATAATTTTTGCCGTATCGAAATATTTCAAAAGGTGGGGTCCTTTTTGGGTTTTAAGTTCATTTTGTGATTTTTTTGGTGTGTTTTCCATAAGGGTTGGTTTTTTGAGATGCTGTGGAGTGTTCTAATATGCACTATTATTTCAGGGATTATTAAATAAAATTTTTCACGTTTAAAAATCAATATAAGTGGTAGTATTGTGGCTGTTTTCTATAAGGGTTGGTATTTGGGGATGCCCGAGAGAGTTTTCACTCGCAGTACAATGCTTAAATCCGTCAAAAGGTGGGGTCCTCTTTAGGTTTTAAATCTATTTTGTGATTTTGTTGGGTTTTTTTTGCATAAGGGGTGGTTTTTTAGGGAGTGCTGGGGAGTACTCTGACACCCACTATTATTTCAGGGATTATTAAAAAGAATTTTTGACGTTTAAAAATCTGTTGTAGATGGTGTGTTTGTTAGCGTTTTCTATACGGGGTGGTTTTTACGGATTGCCGCGAGAAATTTTACCCCCACTATAAAAATGCATATTAATAGCGATAATTTTTCCAGTGTTTAAATCCGTCGAGAGGTAGGGTCCTTTTTGCGTTTTTAGTTCACCACAATCTATTCCCACAGAAGAAAAAACAAAAAAAGATTTTTTACATCGTTCATTTGAACGTTCAGAACTTTTCAATCATAGAAGAAGCTGCTGTAAAAAATTTAATTATATGATCATTTCAAAGCTTTTAAAAATTTCAAAGTATATTCAGGGGATGTTAGCGATTTCTTTGAATTCAAAATAATTTCAGTATGGATGTACATGATTATTGCAAGAGATTAGAAAGATTTAAAATGCAATAATCATGGGCTTTCATAGAATTTAAACGAATTTTGCGAGACTGTAAAAGAGGTGAAACGATTTACAGCCGCATTTGAATCATTCAGGAATTCATTTAAAATAGTGAGGATAGTTTTAGCATTATTTGAGCCCGGGTAACGAGAGAGAGGTAGGAAAAAAAAATAGTGGAAAAAACGGGGAATTTTAAATCTGGTTCTCGCTGGTCTCCCTGAGTTTATCACGTTGAGTTTATCACCCTGGCTTCAAATCGTAATATTATTCAAGCTCTAAATTTGTTGTCCTATTGCCTTCATTAAAGTTAGTTTTGACGTTATGTGTGGGCTTTTACTCTTTTTTCAAGAGTCTCTGGAATTAATGCTTTTGGGTATTATAGCACGTCTGACTTTAAAACCCATTCATCATCCTGGATAAGGGCTAACCTAAGTCTAATATTATGACACTGTCACGCACAACCCTGTCAGCTATTTTCCAGCCTCGACCTTTATCCTTTATTCGTCATAAATTATTTTCAACCCTATCACTCATAATATGACTTCAGCAGCAGCAGTACTTTTAGTGGCCAGTGTCTTTAATGTATCTTTAATATGAATAGAAACTATATTATACGAGATTAAAATACGTTTATCTTATCACTGGCTTTTATTAGCTGAATCTATAAGACTAGCATAATTTTTTATAATTTAAAAGATGCATTTTCATTAAAACGTCCTTGTGGAAAAACACTTACCAAAATTTCCGTAACAGAAACCGAGGAAAATGTAAAAAATGTAAATGAAGACAGATAAAACCGCAATGAAAAAAAAAGTTGCGTGAAAGTAAAGAAAGTGTGTAAACTTAAGCTTGTAGTGTAAGCAAGAAAAGTTCAGCATCTGTGTAATTTTACGAGAGAGCAGAAGGGCGAGACTTAAATTTCTTCTCGCGGTGAAGTCGGTTTATGGAAAGGTAAAGTGAGACTTGCGACTTTCCAAAACAGAACGTCTGCATCACTCTTATTGAAAGAATTCATGCCATGAGGTGAACTGAAGAGCAGAACTGAGTTTTAATATCTCGCGGCACCAGAAGAAGAAGAGCGGTTTTAAGAGACCTTGCATTTTCTGCATCTGCAACGAGCCACCTTGGCAAGTAGAAGAATGACACAGAGGAAATGAAAGATGAAAGAAATCAGAGAGCCCGAGGACTATATTAAAATTCTCTTGGAAATACTCGCAGAGTAAACCTTACTACAAATGCTTCTCGAAGTTAAACTCCTTACTTTCCGGAACACATGAATTGGGTAACAGAAAATAGGATGAAAATTGTTTTTACTGCATATTTCTTCAATTTTTATTCTTATTGTAAAGTTTTTATTTCTTGAGAGTCAATTTATTATGGAGAAAAAAATTGCTGTGCTGGTCAACAAAGAAAGTATTACTGAAAATTGATTTACAGAAACTGTTAATAAGGTTGCTTAAGACCTCCTCAGGACACATACATTTTTTGTATACCATAGAGTATGTCATTTAATTACAAGAAAAAATTTGCATTAGAAGATTTGTTCCCTACTTTCAATTTACAAGCAAATTCGCGTGAAATCATCGTCTGCAAATAATTGAATAGATATTTCCGTTCGGTTAAGAGGCAGTCGCTACGTATCGCTTTGAAAATCGTTTAAGGCGAAAGCAGTTTGCTGCCCCGGGATTTTGGAGTGGAACTTTGATTAAATAAAACGTGTCTGATATGGTGGATTTAATTTAGAGAGGACAGACGCACTGAGGAGGGGCGCACCGCTTTACTCTAGGTTTCCGCTGCTTTCCGGAATAAATTGAAAATGATTGCGGAGACGCTTACCGTTCGAACACTCCGAATGAATGGATTCCCGGAGGTAATGACAGCCTAGGGGCACCTAAATGCTTTGAAGTTACCCTCGACCCGATGAAATACGATTTACCACTCGAATCGCACCTGCACCGCGATAGTAAATTTTACAACAGTGGAAGCGAGGCTTTTTTCCAAAAACTTGGTGCACGCAAGGCCAGAGTCCGATTATATTATAGTATACTGTTCAGGTTTGCCACTGGACCGAAAAACTCGAAACAATGGGAAGTGAACTGCAATTTGAACAAACGGGACTTTTCTATTTCCAGCAAAAAGCAATTCCGAAAGAAGCTTAACAAAAATCTGCACTAAAAAGGTTCTATTTTATTTCACGCAACGATTATATCAGTCGAGTCTATTTATCCATTAAAAATTGAAAATTAGAGAAAAAAATAAATAAGCTATAACTTTGGCGCAAATAGTGAGAAATAATTGAGGTCATTGAAATTCTGTATCATCGTGTCCATCTGTAGGAAGTTCAGTCGTGGCTTTTATTGCATAGCATTACACTAGTTTATCAAAGGTGGGAAAACTTTTCAACAGTTACGGAAACTCATCGAGAGAACTCATTTGTACGGTGAAAGGATAGATCAGTGATCCTGGACGATATTCGAAAGTTTTCTCATCAGCTTTAATTTTCTGCTCATTTTGTTCGGAATAGGGAGGGAGGTGTCACTGATTCAGCAATAATAATAACTAGCTGAACCAGACAAAACTATCTCATGTTCAGTTTACAGATTTGTTTCACGTGAACTTGATATAGAATTGTAGAAAAAGCTTAACGAGGATGGTAAAGATGGAAGCCTCGGTAATTTTCTTCTGCTGAAACCATTAGCCATAGAGGCCGCTATTGAGAACACGAGGAAGGAAGAAACGCAGCAGCTCACATTACGTTTACATTCGATGCTCTGAAAAGTGCTGCTTGCAAGAAATCGAGGAGTTGGTACTTAACGGACTTCGATAATCGATTAGAGGGACTATGTCGATAGCAGCTCGCTTCTCTCACATCTTAGCATCGTTCGACGACTTCAAATGGGCGGGAGAGGAAAAAAAACTTGAGGGATTTTCAGTGTTAGACGCGCCTCCGCTCCGAAGGAGTAGGTGAAAATACTTGAAGGATTTCATCGATTTTCAATTTTTAGCTACGTTTCCTTTATCGCCTTTTAAACTAATTCGATTATATGGGGAACGCGTAAAATATTTGAGGACCAATTTTTCTTACTTTTAAGAGTTAGAGACTTTATTGGTATATATGTATATACAGTGAATAACGTCTCGGGAATCGATTGCGATAGGAGTATTAAGTTGTACCTGTCTGAAGTAAAACTTCAGCAATTTTACAAGTTTTAACCAAGTACCTCGTACTTCCAACATTGATTTAATGAGCGTCGTAACCGACTCGTTGGCTGATCTATATGAAATACGCTGGAGAGCACTAAGGAGACGAAATGAGTTTAAGAAAAAGCTTTTGGGTTGAAAAGGTGGCCAACAGGTTGAATTGAATTCTCAAATGTGCTAAACTTAAATGACTCTGTTATCGGAAGTCGGAATCAGGACTCCAACCAAATTGATTTAATCAATTATTGAAGATAAACCAAAGGACTGAAAAAGTTCAATTTCATTTTTGTGCGGACAAAAGTAATAGAAAATTTATCTCTGCTTACTATTTCGAATTTACTTTCAATATGTTATGATACAGATGAATCATATTGATAATATCTTATTTACCATATACATTTTTTCCTGTTGTATTTAATTGAATTTAGTTCCTCTCGTAATTGAGTTTTGTTTACTATTTATCACTCGATTCAGGGCTCTTGGAAAATAGTCCCTGAGTTATCTATAAATGCGCTTACATCCGTGGGTCCTTTGTAGTCATTTTAGTTCGTCTTTGACTCTTGATCTGAAATGCTCTGCAAGAAAGTGCAAGTAAAAGTTTAAATTCAAGTGCAAATGCAATAGTGTATTTAATGTCAGTGAAATAGTGCGAATACTAATAAATGGGTCACAAGAGATCCAGGTATGGGGAACATCTTGAAGTTTAAATGGAAAAAAAGGTAAAACTTTTATTGAAAAACATGCAGGGTTCTTATCGCAAAATGTAAAAATGTTTATTTCATAACTGCTAAATTATTATCTCGTCTTGATGATTCTGGAAATCTGTATATTTATTTTCTTCGACGCCCCATTTACGACCTCCTTGTCTTCCCATAACAGAAAATAAGCATTTTCTTTTCTAACAAGGTCATGCATTTCGGTGAATTTCATGTGTAACTTTGCAGCTATTTTCATATGCGAATTTTCATTGTCATTTTAGTTTCTATATAGACGAAAATAGTTTAATGAAATGAAATTTAGAAAAATTGAGTAGATCAATTTAGTTAGTATATTTAGACCGAGAATGTCAGCAATTTCTAGAATTTGTGTAGAACAGAAAATCTCCTTCAGTATAATGTTATTTCCAGCTGTCGACAGCAAATCTCGTAACTCGAGAAATTTGCAAATGGCTCTAACTTGTTTTACGCGGTACATTTGCGAAACCTAATTTGCCTAATTTTTCGAAGTGTTGAATCGCATTACGAATGCCCTATTATGGCACCTCTCTACCAAAAAAATGTCATTTTGAACTAGATAACATTTCACGTAGATCGAAAACTACTTCTGAAAAAGAGTTTACCGTTTATTACTGTGAATCATAAAGGCAATTTAATCCAACGACCCGTGGGAAATCATACCTGCTCGCATTGCATATCGGGTTGACACGAGTAAATGTATGAAAACTTTCTGAGAACGAATTCATGGTGATTTACCAAGCAAAAGAATGAAATATTGGATATTTATTTTTAATCTAATCAAAAGATTAATTTAAACTTTTCATTTTTACTTAAAAAAAAATAGTCTATTCCCTAGTGTATTCACACAATTAAACTGGAATATTTAAGTAACATCTCTTTCGGAAAAATAAAGAGGAAAGTTTTGATCTTTTAAATTCATAAAACTAACTTTTTATGCTAGTAAGAATTCACTGCCAAGTAAACTTCTCCCCAGTAAAACTTAGTTAAAGAAAGGTAATCAAAAAGTGAGATGGAGTTTCAATAACGGAGGATCAAGTTAAACATGCCTATACCTCGTCATGTATAGACTCTTCTTTATAAGAAAAATTTAAGAAAAGTATATACTTTTTCATTAGTATTTAAAAACTTCTTGAAATAAGAACTTAGTAACACAGGATATTGAAAATTGTGTAAATGAAATTAACTCTGTGATGAACAAATTACGTAAATCATGTTTTCTTTTTCTTTTCAGTTTGCATGAATTTGGCATATCGTAAATTCTAATATTGTAATATGCTACATCGTAAAAAATACTCATATTTGCATTAACTGCAGATTGATGTTAATTTTTGAATAAGCATTCTATTATGACTTAAATATAATCTATAACACTGGATATTTTTCAGAATACCATAATACTAAATTATTATATTCATTATGTTGGCCCTGTATGTAGAACCCAGCTAGGCTCTCTATTTATCCCATATAGAAGGGATCTACAAATGCTGCTCAGATAGGGCGTTTTTTTAAATCTGTTGTGAGAGTAAAATTTAGAGTCATTAACAAAGTATTATATTACCATATGCTTTAAAGTTGGACACATTTTTTTATCTAAGATGATTCATGTGTGAATAAATACCAATTAAATTGTTCATTTTGAATTTAGCCGCTAATGAATCCAAATTTAATTCCTAAAAATATATAAAAAATCCAAGTTCGAAAAGTATTCTTTTAATTGTTAATACCAATTTAATCTTCTGTTCAAAAAGTAATTTTTTGGTTTATTTTCAAGTTGTTGATCGAACTACAGTCTATAGTAGGTCCCAGTAAGGCCCGAATGCCCCAATGCCCTAATGGGGCATACTATAATTGCGCGATTTTGTGGCACTCTAAAGGGCCAACATTTAAAAATGTCTAAGTTGGGCAATTTAAACACGGGAAGGTCTAGACAATGCATTTTAAAATTCGGTGCATATTCTTTACATCACATTTCTAATTTTGTAAGTCTCACGATAGAACGTAAGGTAGGATCTGAGAAACAAGCTTGAAGCAATTTGCAATATTTTTCTGTTACCTGTCTTAACTCGAGATGAAGTCTGGTTCACTAGTTTAGGAGAGGCGACAGGTGAAGGTTTGTAATATTGAACAAGAGATGAAAATGAAGACTGGAATGAGGAAAGGGAAGCGAGAAAAGACTGGAAATCGAAGGCATATAAAGAGAAGAAGAAGTTCTGTTTTTTGACAGGAGAAGGGATTATCGACGTTCTGTCAAGAAGTGGTCTTTCTTACACGAGAGTAGTTTTCCCTTCTTTACGATAGATGTATGTTTCCACTTCTTTCATTGCAATGGCAGACTCTGATGGTTAATGTCACAAGACTCTCTTAATGGACACTCGAAAGTCTATTCCTGAGTAAATTGTGTTTTTATTATTATCTAGAAAAGGTTTTGCTTCTTTCGTTTTTTTAATGGTTTGAAGTTATCGGAAATCTAAATGAACTTGGGATTTTGTAGTGATACTGAGGCGGAATATTTATATAGCGCGCCTATTTCTTAAGTATAATACGATTATGAATGGATGGATGATTGAATATATTGACCATAAATCACTTTGCCTAAATTCCTGAATTATAAATATGGTGATAGGTTGTGTTAATTGTGTGTGTGTTTTTATATATGGTATGTTACAGTGTGGCGTTTCCTTACTTGTGCATTTCTTAAATTGTGCATTTTTTCGCTAGGATTTATTTTTGTCATTGGTCTGCATTTTGGTATATGAGGCTTTCCGATCTTTGAGTCAGGTTCTTGTAAAGCTCCCTTTAAAAAGACCTTCGTGGAATCAAGTGATTACTAAGCTATATTCTTCCGCAGCTGCGATTTTTTTATGCCAGAATTTTGGGCTAATTTTGGGTGGTAATGGAAATTTTTCGGCTCTTTTATTTTTCTCAAAAAACAAAAATTTAGGTGGAGGTGCTGAGTACTCGAGCAGCTAGCACCTCCAGTATATAAAAAAATAAAAATTTTTAAATCCAATCATACCTGATTTTCGGGCTATTTTCGGGCTCTTGAAATAGCGAAAAACCAAATTTGAAAAAACAAAACCTATCATTCATAAATTACCCTCAATTTAAAAAAATAATTCTTTGCCAAGAAAAAAACAAAAAATCAATTTCCCAAAAACAGTGAAAACAACCCCTCAATTTTGACAAATAATTTGTTGACAAAACAGCTCAAAATTCTGGTATAGTTTGTTTTGTCAAAAAAGTATTTTTAATATTGAGAGGTGATTGCATAGTTAGGGGTTGATATTGGGAAATTGACTTTTGTGTATATCAGGAGCCCGAAAATAGCCTAACTACTTTTGTTTACATTTGAACATTTTCTGCCATTTTTATAAATGATCGCCTATTTCGATTTTGTGATGACCTATTGTTGATTTTCAATTATCTGTATATGATTTGAATATTTCGCATTATAGAAATTTTAGCGTTGTCCGGACTAGGGTGCTATTGATTTTATATTTCAATATCTCTGTTGTCTGTGTCTGATAATAATACGACTCTCTCATCTTGTACCTTTGTCAATCTTTCATGACCAAAATTTATAATATTTATTTCCAGTATATTATTTCTCTGTAACTTAAAATTAAATATTAAACTTTTTAAAACAAACTAACAAACAAACGTCTTGGAAACGAAAATGTATACCTAACAAAATAATTTGTTTACAATACAAATACAAATCAACATTATAGTTAATTATCACAAATACACTAAATAATATAAACTCTTTTTATTTGTGTTCCAGGTGAGTCCAAATTCCATATACTGTTAATCCTGTACATGTGAGTAAAATGAATGCCCTGTAAAGAAATTGCCCGATTTTAACCCATTTAACATACGATTATGAAGAGGTCCTGATCGGGATTTCTATTCTCCATAAAAATATTTTTATATAATTAGGCATTAATGGGACAACGATGTAGTATTAATATCTCATTAATAAAATAGGGTATTGAAGAGTTTTCTACGACAAAACCAAACATCGGGTAAAAATAGGGAGTTACCAAAATTTTCTACACTTAATTATTTATGAAAAGATACAAAATTGTCTGATTTATGTAATGGAAAATTAACTAACATATATATTTTTGACAAACACAGATATAATTCTAGGAACTTTAAACAGGTTTTCAAGGAAATTTGTATTACAATACATTTTATGATAATCTTTTTTTAATCATTTTTAACAACTAGAGATTTAATTAAAAAGGTTAAAACAAATATCAGCAGATTTAAATCATTTTTTATTACAAATTACCTTCTTGGATTTTTTTAAATTCCTTAAACTCTACAATTTCTTGAAAATTATTTTATTTTTTTATTTTTTCGAAATATTATAAAATCTTTTGAAATCTCTATAAATTCCCTAAAATCTTTTTAAATCTCGTCAAATTCTCAAAAAAATTCCAGATCCTTTAAGATGCCTTGAGATTTTTTAAATCTTGTGAAAATTCTTGAAAATCTTTAAATTGTTTGGAGTTCTTTTAAAATTCATTTAAAATTCTATAACATCACTTGAGGTCTATTGAAATTGCTTGAAATTAATTAAAATTACATAAAATCCCTTGAAATCCTTTTAAATTACCTAGAATCACTTGCAATTACTTGAAATCCCCTTAAATTCCTTAAAATGGCTTTTGAAATATTTTGCAAAATCCTTTAAAATACTTGAGTATCATTTAAAATCCTTTGAAATACTTTAAAAAATGTGTATTACTTGATAATCTTGTAACCCTTTGATTTATTTTGAAAAATATAATTATTACTTCTTTTTTATAATAGGATTTTTGTATTCAGAGAATTAACTAATATTGTAAATAATCTGCGTGGGGTATTTTCAATATTTCGAATAGGAAAGAGCGTGACGCACCTTGATGGGTCATTTTCAGTTTTCCAGGTCAGGACCACACTAGAACTAAGAAAACTGGCCAGGACCTCATCAGGTCCCATCCAAATAGCTGCACGAGTATGTTTGAAGCTAAATCTTTATGCGCGCTTTCTAATCGATAATAATTATATTTTTTTGGTTTTGCTACAAATTATCAAATGAATTAGTTTCGATAAAGTGCTTTATCAGAAAAGTAAGGTATATATTATTTTCGGAGAATAGAATAATAACAGAAAATCTCCATAAAAAGGATTTATTTCGGAAAAATTGCAATTAAATTTACACGACTAGGTCCTTTGGGGGATAAGAAGAGTAGCTCGAACTGCAGTCGTATCTTTTGGAAGCACCAACTTGCTTGCATTCTAACTGTAATGTATAATGGATTTTCGGGCAGAAAATGGTGTTCATAGATCATGGGCCCTACTTCCGAAAGCGCCTAACCCGGCCTCGACCCTGTAGTCTGATTTATTTTCCCTCGGTGCGACCTCGTCTCTTCGTGGGTCCATTATCTTCTCGCTGGACTTTCCTATTACAGGCCCCTCGGGGTTTTCATACCTCTGGACATTATTCATTAGATAATCAGCTTCTGTACACCTGAAATCAATTACAAACACTATTATTTAATCTCATGGAGAATAAGGATGAAAAGGAGTTTAATATAACTGTAGAATTGCAATATGGCCTCAAATTGAACAGCATTGAATAAATAATAATACATTCTCAATTCAATCATTCATTTCAATCATAAATTCAATTTTAATTTAAACCATAACAAATTTCGAACAATGCATGTAAATAACTCTACGAAAAGCAAATAAATGAAGTCGGCCATGGTTAACTGCAAATTACATAAAATTTCTCTATTGGAAAGGAGAGGGTTAAGATATATGGAAAAATTTTTTTTTCAACCATATTAATGCAATTTTCCAACCCCTCAGACTTAGTCAGAAATCTTCCAATCGATGATTCTCAATGCAACAAATTCTACATGCAAAAAAAAATTTGTCGAATCTACAGAATTAATCTGCTTTAATAAGGATAGGAGATTATTTCTGTGGATTCTACAAATAAAAATCTGTAGAATAAAAATCTGAATTAATTAAAAACATGGTTTATTCGCAGATATATTACGTATAATATATGCTACTTAACATATAACTAATCGATATTTGTAAATTTTAACGCTTATATAAAATTTCACATGCAATGCCTAACAAAAAAATTTGTTGAGTCAGCAAAATAATATTGTTTTAAAAATAAAAATTTGGTTAAGACAACAAAAAGACTTGAGAAAAGTATTTTGTTTCTATTACTAAATTCTTTATCTCACTGTGCGCATCCAATATTTTTGGTTGACGTTCTAGGTGATTTTTTCACTTTTATTGTAATAAAAAGATATAAAAAAAAGGTTTCAAAGTTCCCAAAACTCAACATTTTTATTTATTTATGAGCAAAAAGTTACCCGGCGTTATACTCTTTCAAATTCTTTAAAAAATCCTTAAATTGAAAAGTCTTTTGAAGTTTTTAAAATTTCTTGGATTTACTTAAAAAATTCTTAAATTTCTTACAATTCCGGGAAACGCTGGGTAAATTTCTGTTATTAAATAAATAAAAATAAAATGGTTTTGTGAACTTTTTAACAGATTGAAATATGTAAAAATTACAGATTTCTTCTGTTAAATTTACAAATTTCTAATATTTAGAACCAACAGACTTCATAAGCTGTAAAATATAACATATTATTTCTGCTACGTTAGCAGATGACTCTAACAGAAACTTTTTTATAAATTTTACAGATAGAGTTGTAAGATTAACAGATCTTATCTGTTACTTTAACAGATTCATATTTTTGCGTTTAGAACTTTATTATCGATTTGAAATTGGTCGCATTATTATCATCAAGATAGTTTAAAAATTGTTGAATTGTAAGTGCATTAAAGGATAATCTTTGGAAGTATTCGTCTGACTTAAGACGGGTTTATCTACTTAAATATGTTGATATTTGAGTTTTAAATGATGAAAGAAATTATACGAATGTCGTTCCAGGGGATTCGTTTTGTATCAAGTCCGATACAACACCCCCACCCCCCTAAAGTATAAAAAAAGCTCATAGAAATATCCTATAAAGTTCGATGAGAGAACACTTCTTTGCTTCATCGTTGATCATTAATGCTCAGCTCTTTCCCTCGAATCTGATTACCAGAAAACTCTTCAAGACTTTTTTTCGTGAGTGGAAAATAATAATTTATCTTTTCTTGCGAGAGTATTAAAATAGTAGGATGGGGCGGAAGAAGGAGAGAATATGTGCGAGGGAGTAAGAGAGGAAAAAGGAAGGAAGAATGATTGAGATGCAAAGGGTGAATTGCTCGTCAGCCAAGAAAAATTCAATGAGTGAAGGAGGGTTAGGCATCTGGGATTGTGAAGAGTCACTATTTACTCTGATTTCCAATTACAATTGACCATTTTTCTACCGAGTGGCCAAAAAGAATCTGCAGGGAATAAAATCAGTTTTAAGTGTTTATTCTGCAATGAACTATTTTCCTATTTTTTGGAAATAATCATATTTATTAAAATCCAATTTTAGAATAATCTGTCTCACAAGAGTAAATAACGACCACGAAATAATTACATGTAACTTCAAATAATCTGTGAAGTTTTATGTCTTCTTTGTGAAAAAATTACTGTTGTAGTTAAAGGTTTATGGACGACGCTTTACGACAGGAGAATCTGAATCACTCCCAAGCGCATCCATTACCTACGATTTCCTACTTTCTCGAGCAGCTTAAAAATGTTAACTTACAACAATCTGAGGATTTAAGAAAATAATAGTATCATAATTTGTATTTTAATATTTTTTTACCCTTCCGATTTACTGCAATTTAACAATTTTGTGTTGAAGAGAAGAAGGAAAAGAAAATTTTAGGAATTGAGGAATATCATGAAAAATATTTTTTACTGTCCAATTTTAATTAAGTACATATATCTGGCTTTACGTAGAATAGTGTAAAGATATTAAATACTCGGTGTGATGAAACAATTAATTAATTTTTCGCTTAAAATTCAATAAACTTTGAAAACAAAACTCACAACGCCTAGGGTGTATAATACGGAGTTTAACAAAGAGATAGGGGAAGTGGAGACAGCAGAGAATTCCTTCCTATGCCCATAGCACAAAACGGGATGTTGTAATATGACATCGCAGCGTGAATCCAGACAGAAACTCTAAAAGCAAGCAATGGAATCACGCAAAATTCACCCCAAGAAACAGAGAGAGAGAAACTCGATTGCTGGAAGGTAGAAAAAGAAACAAGAAGAGGGTGGTAAAAATAGGGAAGGAGGGAAAGAGGGTGAGAGAGAAAGAGAAAGATATAGAAAGCAGAAAGCATGCAATTCACTGCTCAGCGGGAGACAAAACTCGGAGGGTGTCACTATTTTTCATTAACCATCCGATAGAGCGACCTGCTCTCGGATGTTTTACTTCACCTTTCGCTTTTTCCTCCTCATTTCTCTCCTATTTTTTCTCTTTGTGAGGAAACTTGTCCTTTGTCACATGATTCCTAATAAACTTTCAGGACCTGATTCAACTTTTCTAATTTTTAATGTATCTTCAGGGTGGGCTTATATTACTACGGCAGTCGGGGAAGTCAGGAAAATGTTAGGGTACAATAAATTTGTCAGGGAAATCAGGAAAATGTCAGGGAAATGCGAGTAGCTTTTAGGGAATGTAGAAATTGATATCTATAGTATCAATAATTTCCAGGAATACTTTAAAATTCTCTCAGGGTTTTTTAATGATTTCAAGATTTTTTCAATAATTTTAAGCGATTTTAAGAGGTTTCTAGAATGTTTAAAAGATTTCTTGCTGACAGGATTTTAAAAAAATTTTATGAAATTTTAAAGGAGTTTATAGAATTGCAAGAGATTTTAAGGAATATTAATATTCTAATATAATAAATTCCTTAAAGGATATCAAAAGGAGTTTTCAAGAATTTATTTTAGAGATTTTGATGCACTTTAGCGAATTTTAAAGAATTTCAAGGAATTGTTATATATTTTGAACAATATATGAAATTTGAAGGAATTTTATGGGATTTTAAATATTGTAGTAGACTTTTAAAGAATTTATAGATGTTTCTAAAAATTTCAAAAAATTTCAGTGAATTTTGAAGAATTCAAGTAGATTTTCAATAATTTAAAGAGATTTTACGAATTTTAAGGGAATTTTAAGATTTAAAAGTTCCTTGTGAAATTTTACAGAATTTTAAAAAGCTTGTAAGAATTTAAAGGAATTTTTTATTTTTTAACGTTCCTCATGAAATTTTAAAGGATTACAAGGAATTTTAATAGGTTTTAAAGAATATATGAAATTTGAAGGGATGTTATGAGATTTTTTTAATTATTGTAGAATTTTAAGGAATTTTAAAGATGTTTCAATAGGTTTCCAATAATTTGAAGAGATTTGGTATATTTGAAGTTCCTGGTGGAATCAAAAAATATTTTCAAGTTTTTCGTGGAATTGAAAGGATTTAAAATGATTTTGACAATTTTTAAAAGAATTAGTTTTTTAATGTTTTTTTTATACATTTTAAAATATTCCGTAGAATTTTAGGGGATTTCAAAAGATTTCATTGAACTTGAAAAGATTTACAGTGATATTATGTGAATTATTTGAAAAATGTCAGGGAAATTGAATCTTTTACCCACCCTTGATCCTCATATTTTATTTAATTATAAGGGATTTCGAAATTCGCTTTTGTTAAATCTAATTAGAGATAGAGGAAGAGTATTTAGTAGATAATAAGCCCTTTGAAATATCCTCTGCACCGCTCACTACACCATTTTCTATCGACGTGGAAACTTCACGCCTTTCTTTCTATTGTGACTTGCATATTTCTCTCACGAAGTTCCACCTCTTTTGCTTTTTCCTCGTCGACATATTTTTCATTTTTTTCTTCTCATTCTATTTCTATTTCTCAGCCTCAGGTTCCTATAGGACGGAATTGTTGAAAGTGGAAAGAGGAAGCTTTCTCAGACAGACAAGATTCCTTCTATCGGGTGGAAAAGAAGATTCTTTGATATTCGTTTGAGTGAAATTAAATATGTGTGAAAATATCCAGAAAATATATCCTCGTGGAAAATTGTCTTGTTTTCACTCTATTGCAATGTTTGCTTTCGAAATTCCCGGAAAATTTTAAAAAAGTATCTAATACTAAGCTGCCCGCTAGAAATCATTTTGCTTGGTGGAAACACCCCTTGAATTCACCAAGTGTAGGAATTTTACAGATGTAGGGATTTCACCAAATGTAAAAAATGTTCCAAATGTAGTTCTGCTCCAGTATAAATAATCAAAGTGACTTGGAAAAATTATACGAGCAAGAAACGTAAGAAACGAAACATACTACTAGTCGTTACCGAGAGGGTTAAAGGGGGTGGTGAGGGATGGGTGAAAGGGTAGATAAATGAAGGCAGAGAGACTTAATGAGAGCCGCGGGCGCATTCATATTTATGTGAACCATCCAACCTAGCCAACATAGCCCAGCAGTGAATCAGACCCGCGCCCAGCGACTCTCACCCTTTCACAAGCTACCACCCCCATACTCTCCGATACTCGACCAACCCTATTTGTTTTTATAATTCTTCTTGAATAATTGCCCAAAACTTAAAAAAAAAATCAGATTCTCCGGGCGACAAATTTTCAATGCAGATACCCCTCCATCCCTAACTGGAAAGGGGTAGGGGGTGCAAACGAATATTTTCAAGCTTCTGTTTAAAAATAGCATCTAGCAAACATATTTGCTCATATTCTTTCCCCTAGTGACTAAATCTTTTCAAATATGTGCAAATGGATAAGAGAAAAGTTGAGTTGCAAGTTTCTCCAGCATCCATATATTTTACTTTTATACATAAGACTTCTAGAATCTGTATCTTTTGTTTGAGATTTTTTCTTTCTTGTTTAGAGCTCCTTCTTTATATTGTTTTACGACTTGAACAAGTTTTGTAAATTTCCACAATTTCTTGCAGTGGTCGGCACTTATTTATAATTAGATCTATGGGACAGGCAGATTTACATGAGGGATCGTTAAAGTACATTCATCTTTCGCCAAAGAGGCTGCAGAAGATAATTTTGTTCGCTCTTCCCTCACAATAGTATTGTAAGAGAATCCCTTTAAAGAAAGCTGAACATAAAAGCAGTACGTGCACAGAGAGGTAAACGAACTTCCATGATCCGTCGCGCAGTACTTTTAAAGCTGTATCGCGTGTACTGCGATCTCGGACTTTATACGATAATTAAACGTTGCCGATAAATAACAGAATTGTAGGTTTTATATGTGAACGAGGCCACATAAAAAATAAGACTTTTAGTCAATTAGTTTTGAGACAAAGTTGAAGATAAAAAGTGGAGAAAAAAATTAATGAAATCTTGAAATACTTTTTAAATTTATGTTTTAGTTTACCATATAAAAATTCCTTCGAGACTTATTTTTATAACTTTAATAGATGAGCCGTTGGAATTTCATTTGCTTGGTTGTTTCCTTAGAATGCTCGTTGCGTTATTAGACATTTTATTAGGGCTATAGAGCATCTTCTGTTTAGGATCGTTCGTCCTATGATGGTTTTCCACAGCACGAGACGATACTAGTTCCTTATGAAATACTTTCGGACAGGAATTTTGCCCATAGCGGTTAGCGTTCGATAAATTCCGTCGGTTCGTACCCCGGCCAAAGTGTTCGCGTTCTTGGTGAAGATAATTTAGATTCCTAAAGTGTGATTTACTACTTTTTTTTATAACCATCCAAGCTACTTGTCCTCGCCAGATACCTCCACTATCTTCTATGAGGTCCTCTTCTAGAATTTTCAGCTCATTTTCATACTTCTACTTAATATTCGATACCACCAAAAACTGCTCTCTGAAATCTGACTCAAAGTTGTTCATAAAATGGATGACTTTATAGAAGCGAAACTTACCTAACGAATATGTGTTTTAATCGTGCCGAGACTTACTAATACATAAATGTGGAGCAGGAATTGTTGCAGGGGGTTTCAAGTCACAGACTGGGCGTTTCTCAGTGAGTTATCGAATAATTATGACGATTATTCGTGCGATACAAGTAACGCCAGGTGCACTAAGATTAGTGGCGTCGGCTAACGTTAAGGTCGGGTTTCCTTCCTCCACTCAACCCGATCCGGTCGCTAAGTCCACCAATAGGGAATAGGTAGCAGGAATGGGTGGGATTGATAAGGGTAAAGGGAAAAGGGTGGGGGGGTGAAATAATTGTCGAGACGCGTGACTCCCATGCCAAGCATCCCTTTGCTCGAAGCCAACCAGTTCAGAGTCTCGGAACCACCGCAATGCACCCATAAACTTAATAGTGCCGTTTGCCCATTCAATATATATATGCGCCCATCCCCTTCTATAACCTTCTCTGTTTTCTGCATCACCCATCTTCCCTTTTTCGATATACGATAAGATCTATATCGATGCCCTAAACAACTCTGGACAATACAAAAAAATTACCATATCACCAACAAGAGAACTATTCCTTTTCCCACAGTGAAATATAAATTTGAAACGAGGGGTTGATGATGAAATTAAGTTGACACATGAAATCAGGTGTACACCTGCATAATCTACTGAATTCTCCAGAAATACCTGAAATATCTGAATTCATCTGGAATATCTAAAGACACTTGAAATCTTGAAATTATTTACAATTACTTGAAATTATTTTTAATCGCTTGAAAATCTGCAAAAATCACCCAAAATAATTTAAAATATTTAAAATCTCTCAAATAATTTGAATCCACCTTTGAAACCCAATTATAATTTCTTAAAATAACTTAAAATACTTTGAAATTCTTTAGAACCTCTTAAAATGATTTTAAATCATTTAAAATTTCACAACATAACTTAAAAAGTACTTGAAATGCATTGAATTTTTTTTAAATGACTGCAAATTTATCAGGATCACTACAATTCCTTAAAATCACTACGCCCACCTCAAAATTCTGTAAAAAATCTGTAAAATCACTGAAAATAACTTAAAATCTCAGAAATCCATTGATATTCTTCCAATTCTTTGAAATTATTTAAAAATCCATGAATTTTTTAGGACCACTTAAAATTATTTTTAATATTTTTAAGTTTCGGAAAATCCATTGGAAATCTGTTGAATCGTGGAAAAAAACAAGTTAAAAGCATAGAAATCCGTCAATTACAATTCTTTAAAATCACTTGATATTTTTTGAAATCACATAAAAAACCCTTTGGAAATCAGTAAAATTACTTGAAATCTCTTAAAATCCTTTGAACCACTCAAAGTGTCACAAAATCACCAAAAATACTATATAATGATAAATGACAATCACTTATAATTTTTAAAAATCAATAACCCTCTGCAAAATCTGTAAAATCTCTAAAACGAACTTATAAAATCTTAGAAATCCCTCGAAATTCTTTAAAATAACTTAAAAGTTTTTCAAATGTGTAAAATTACTTGAATTCTCTTAAAATCCTTTGAAACCACTCAAAGTCCCCTAAAATCACTAAAAATAATTTAGAATCACATTAAATGAATTCATTTAAATTCATATAAACTCACATGAATTTACATACACACAAATGAATTCACATTAAATCAAAGAAATTCACTTAATTCAATTGAAAACGCTGGAATTTTCATGAAATTCCCTGCAATCAGTGAAATCTTCTGATTTCAATTCGCAATGTCTTTCAGTAGGTAAAATTGCATATAGACATAATAATTACGGTGATATGACCTTTCCATTTTCTCCCATCATCAGGAATTTATTTGCTTGAATATTATCTCGCTTTCTAATTAATATAATGGCGAGGTAGAATGCATTCATTTATACGATAAGATACCTGTGAGAAGATATGTTATCTGAAAGAAATATTGATAGAGAATTTTTTTGATGTGTTTCGATTAGGTTCTATTAATTTTCGAGGTGTTTCCCAGCTGGTTATAGTGGTTAGTGCTTCATTGTTTGAAGGCAAGGCCGTAGATCTTTTCATCGACTCTGGATCTCTGGGATCGCGATCCTGCTGTCGGTAGACATTGTCGAGCGGTTTTTTCATTGAAGAGATTCTTCGATATCGCCAGTTCTTATGAAACAGACGTAGACAACGATCAGATCGTGGGACGATCAGGTGTAATTGGGTATTTCGCACGAATCTCGATCTAACGCGTTGAATCGTGAGCTTAGCACGCGTGAATCGCTCGATATCGATTTATCGTGCACGACTGTCTTTCGTGTTGGTTATAGTCGATTGTAATACTGCGATAATATACGTAACAAGGAACCTTAACACTTCAGCGCTAATACGGCTCTGTAATTTGCAGGATGCAATTATTATCGATCTTACGGTATTTTATATCTACCGGATTTAATCTCAAGAAATAAATGTAGACCCAAAATATTAAAATGTAAGAAGAGGTTCCACTTTTATTCTGCACCCATTCAAGAGTCAAATTGCAAGAAATACCACGAATACGTTCAAACCCTTAATTCGTAATAACGTGGATTTACGAGAAAAATTACGGCTGGAACGAGGATGCAGTGCAACTTTGCGATACCTGAACTTTTACGAGAGTGACCTGTATTTGAAACGATCCAACGCCTAGCCTTGGGCCATCGAGGAGCTGGGAAGTGTAACTACTATCGCAATGGGTGTAAGCGGATGCAAGGGAAAGGGTTGCAACGGCTAAAAGAGAGCAAGGGAGTCTGAAATAGGAAGAAAGAGAAAGAAGAGATCTGCCGGTTTCAGCCAATCTGAAATGACATCAGCCATTTTCGAGCAAGCTGCCGCTTCGACGTCGTATCCCTTGCTGAGCTCCGGCAACCATTTCAACTAGAGTCCATTACCGCGATGTCACCAGTAAGAATGAATTGAATTTCTCTCGTAATCGAACTTAATCGATTTCTTCCCAAACGACCACCATATCTGCGGGGGTGACCTCCGAGGGTCGTTTCAGTTTCGGAACTTCCTGGATTTCATCCCATTTCGGAAACGGGCCTTCTCGAGCGACACTCATAACAAGGGCATTTCGAATGTCAAATATGCATCAATAGTGTAGGGTAATCAATCAATCGAAACATTTCCGTTCATTATATCCCTTTACCATTTCCTTTTATCATGATTTCCCTTTATACCAGGTTCCTTTTCCATATCCATATTTACCATTATTGCCGTTTATCGTCTCCCTTTACCATATGCTTTTAACATGATTACCGTTTACCATTTCCCTTACCAATTCCCTTTACCATTTTTGTTTATCATATTCCTTTATCATTTCCCTTTACCATGATTTCTTTTACCATTTTCCTTTATCATTGCCCTTTACTATGAATTCCCTGTACCATATTCCTTTACCATTTCTCTTTTACCATAATTTTTTACCATATTCTCATCGAAATACACATTTTATAAAAATAAAACCATAAACCATGGCTTTTCACGTAAAGGGAAATCATCATAATGTGAAATAGCAAAGGGAAATGGTAATGGAAAATTGTAACATTTAAAAAAATTTTGCATATTAGCTGAGATAAGCGAAAAAAAACAAGATTTTTATAGTTTTTCATGGTTTCATCATGAAAATCGACTAGTCCCTAATTTTCACTATCATATTCGTAATCAGCATATCAAAATACATATAGGAATACGTATTTTCAAGGAAGGAAGGAGTTGCACGTTATCGGAAGTTTATTCATATTTTGGACTCTTAAGACGATTCTATTGAGACATTTTTTACTAGGAATATTCCGTTGGTGTTCATATAATAAGGGAATCTTTTCATCGCTCTCAAATCGGAGGAAAAACTTTATGAATGCTATGATTAATTTCGAAGATGAATTTTTTGCTCCATACGACGTTTTCTCTATTTCTTGGCACGCTTTCTTGCTGTCAACACTAACGTTGAATGAACGAAAGAACCCACACTCGTCAAAACTATTCTATTTGTGTTAAAATTTCCCAGCAAACCTTCTTGCTTCCACTTGAAAATAAGTAACATCCACGAAAATTCAAGCAAGTTTCGAACTTAATTAAATACGGTTATTGGGGTATCAAGGGTCAAAAGAGAAATCACTTAACTTTGCCAAAATGGGAAGCAGAATCTAGTATTACCCTGCTCATAATAAGATGGTAACTGTTGGTTGGAATGAAAGTAACAGTTATGCAGTTTGCTCTACATCCCCTTCCCGCCATTATTCGCTCGTCTATAGCCTTTCTTCAGTCTCTATTCTACTCGTGCTATTCCCTTGCTTTTGGTGTATGTAGATAAAACCACATAACCAAGTTGCGAAGCTCGAATCCAACCGAGAGCCCTTCTAGTCCTCTAAAACAAGTCCCTTATTCCAACTCTGAGCCATGGCCCGCCTCGGAAGAGCGAGTACTTATTGTTAGTCGAGGACTTAAGCGGAAGTTAGCCGATCGATAAACCAGAAAACGGAAATTAATGACGTTAAAGCGAAACGTATCAAAGGCAATTTTCCGAATTAACACGTACATCTTCTAATGTTTTGCTTACAATTTTTATACCGCTGCTCTAAGTCATTGACAATGTTTATTTTTCGATTTCACTTTGATGATACTTCCTATTTTATATTTATGACACTATCGTCTGCTATCTGCACCTAGAAGGTGGGTATAAGTTCCACGTTACTAGAATAAGACGATGTCCTCCTCGCCTCGAAGCGAAGAGAACGAAATGATGGCAGGTGTTTTCTGTGGTTGAGCATTCGACCGCGATATCGAAGATCGTGAAAGAGCGGAAGATTGCTAGTAGTGTGACCAAAAGCTATATATGTGTGTATGTAAGTTATAAGATAGCTTTTATTCTGGCGTCTATTTCCAGTAGTAGCCTCGATTGGCTTTTCGCTCGGGACCGAAGCAAACCGAGCCGAAGAAATTGCCTCTTCCATTACCACTTCGAATCCTTCGCGATCACCTATCAGTACACTCAAGACGACGCGACAATCTTTTTCTATTTACTCGTTTTATTTGTTTGTCGCTCCTTGACAAGCGAAGCGCTTTCTTGCAAGCTCTACATACAGTTTCACTCATTTATTTTTCTTTCTTTGTAAGCAAAGATCGCTCCAAGATGGAATTTTCAAGCTTCTTTATTGAAAGCAATACATACCTGATTCCCTTTCTGGACTTGTGTACTAGAAATGTATCAATAAGAAGTCGTATCTATTCAAGTACTTCAACACAGGATCCAATGCTATCGAAAGGTTTTTAATCTGGCAGGTGATTCAAAGTATCTTTTTATAAAACTGGGCTCTATGGTAAGAACTCCAGTTTTCAAATCCTATACTACTTTACAAAGAGTATATTATATGGATTTTTAACAGGAATAAATCAGGTGAATAGATTGGAAAGATTTTGGCTCAAATACTATAGCTGATATATTTTTATTACTTCTGCAGAATTCAAATTGCTATGGCTATAAATTTCCAGACCAGGCAACATCTGGTCCAGATCTGGGAAACGGACCTGAACCTGATTGCTGATGAAACACACAGCCTGATCGGAGCTAGATCTGGCACCGATCTGGCCGTCCGATCAGTACCCGATCCGCAGTCTCGTTACGATAACTTTTAATATTCCGCCATTTTTTAAATTTATAATTTCTTATAATATTATTCACACGCGTTACAGATCGCTCCCTATATCCCCTATTGATCCCTATATTCAGCTGAGGTCTCAAAATCAGAATCTTTTGTAAATTCTGTAAAATCATTCACAATACATTGAAATCTTGTTAATTGCAAAATTAATCTTTCAAAATTCTTTAGACCTCATAAAGTCTCCTGAATTATTTTGAAATCCCTTCAAATTCTTTTATTTAAATTCTTTAAAAACTTCTAAAGTAATTTTAAAATTTCAAGTCCTTCAAATTCCTTAAAATCACTTGAAATCACTTGAAATTTAAAAAAATCAATTAACAGTTAAAATCTTTTGCAATGTCCACAATTCCCCTTGAAATTTTTCTTTTAAAATTCTGTAAATTCATGTTGATATAAAATTGTCTTGAATTCTTTATGAATTCTTCTGAATTCTCCCAAATTGTCTTCAATTCTTCTTGAATTCACTTCAATTTACTTCAATTCAAGTGGAATTATAATATTTTCAATTTAACTTAATTTTTTATGAATTTACTTGAAGTTTTACTAAATTGACCTTGAATTTGTTTAAATCTGTCTATATCTTTAGCATTCTTTTTAATTCTTTTGAATTCCGTTAAATTTTTTGAAAATTGAAATATTTAGTTTAAAATACTTTTTTTTTTATTGCAAAGAATCCTAGTTATAGGATATTTTGGGACTATTCTAGGAATTTGTAAAACTAATTGACATAAAAACAACACAACAGCAGGTTTTTTTTATTTTTGGTCCTCACAATGCAAAAAAACCTAGCTAATCTTTTTTTTAAAAAAAGGTACCCTATGTGCGATGAAATAGTATCCTATGTACCCTGTTTGTTTCTCATAGGGACTTGTCAGGCCTATATTTATGATAATAATAGTATCTGCAGGTATCTGCATCCTCATAAGAGTTACGAGGGTTCCAATTTCGGGCCTCGGGTTCGATTCCTGAGCCAGTACCAATGAGTAAATTTTGTATGTACTTCTACTGTAGCTCTGAGGGGACAGAGTACAAAGGCTAAGTGCTCTGTACAGCGAAGGTGCTGCCCTTGTTAAAAACTACTAACTACTACTATCTGCATCCTCATGAGTTAGAATACAAATCTTCTTCATGACGTCAGTTCATGGCATCAGTATCTACATAAGTTTCAATATATAATTAATAAATCACTTGTTAAAAGTTATATCAATTTTTTTTATTTGTGTAACAGTAAGATAATTTCTCTAAACTGGAGCGAGCTGGCCTTGCAATACTTGAAACGGTCTTGCTCGGGTCTGGGCCATAGTATTATCGCGATCTGGATAAAATTATGGATCGAAGATATTAAACGGAAAATATATATTTCCGCACGGAACAGAATAATACGTTTGGCAGTTGCAAAGTTTAAAAAGACACATATTTATAAAAGCATGAAGGAATTAAGCAAAGACAATATCAGTAAGAATCTCAGTAACATTGGTAAAAGCGATGTCCCGGCATCGAAGGAGCTTCTCAGGGGACGACTGATATTAAACTCTGAAATTGATAAATTACAAAATGTCTCGCCCGTTCCGCTATCATCGTCGGATGTTTTACAAACGGTCCCAGGGGTGGAGTGCAAAAGTGGCAGACGGTGTTCAGATGCTTTCGAGCTTGGATACCCTGAATCTGAGACCCCAGATGGTCCTTGGAGCTTTGAGAGAGTTTGATCAATCGCTAACTTGAGTTTCCTTCCGTAACAGTCTCCACAAATTCCTGCACGTATCACACCAGTATATTACCAAAATCGTTCCAACACTAACATAATTCATATAAATCTTTATCTATTATCCTAATCAATTTTCAATATTTTCCGCATAATACTAATAGTTAATAATAGTTTCATAACTTTTTCTCCACGTGTTGCTTGGACCCGATCATCGAAGTTAACCAGCGCTTGGCTCGGTTATACTCGGATGGGTGCCATTGAACTATGTAGATAGTATCCACGACTGGTAAGTTTTTATTTTTGTGATAAAGTTTGACGATTAAATTTGAAATTAAAAGAGAAATAATATTTGATATAAAATGTCTAAATGTATTGCCAGATACGTCAAATATGTCAACAATGTCAAAATTAGCTGGTCCATTTTTTGCATCATAATATCCAAAAGCGTCTGAATATAAATCAATGTGAAAATAAACCTTTATCAAGTGAATATTACTCGAGAATTATAAAAAAATAGACATACGAATGTAAAATGTAAATAGACAATTAAATAATAATGTCGAGATAAATAAAATTCATAAAACATAAATGTCAATCAAATAGCATACATCACATACAACATTAAAAAAAACTTCTAGTTAAGTTAACTAGATATATATTTAAATATGCCCTTATTATTTTTTCTTGTTAAAATAACCAGAATTCTGGTAATTTTAATTAGAATTTGTAGTTTTAAACAACTAGAATGCTGGTTAAATCAAGCAGAATTCTGGTTACTTTAACTAGAAAAATAGTAAGGGCATATTCAACCATAATTGTAGTTAATTTAACTAGACGTTTTTTTTAGTGAACTTCGCAATTGGCGATATAAAATACATATACAGAGATAAGTCGAATATTGAGTTGCAATGGGCGAAAACAAATAGAATAATTCAGGAGTAAAACAATAAACTATCGGACTGATGAGCGATAATATTTGATTTATTGGTTGACGTAGACGTGAAGACCGAAGAGCGTTGGTGCTAGATCGCTAGATCCAACCAGG
>JAUESI010000010.1:9127289-9137906 GCA_032275145.1 Synergus laeviventris
TTTATCGTTTATCGTTTATCGTTTATCGTAAATGATGCAAACTTCAGGCGCAAAAACAATATAAGATTACAAGAGGTTTAACGAAGGAAGCGAATTTCAAGGAATTGGCCAATCTCGTTGCTGGGCATCTCACGAAACTTCGCATCCTTTAAAGATTTGTATTTCAACCGCGATAACGATTGCGATAACCGATTAACGGACTAAAATACGAGAGAAGTTTTAAACTACCCTGCCTTCATTAGCAAACGTAATTAATTAACGGAGAGCCGCCCGCCATGAATTATTCGACTCTCGATGCGTATATCGCTTCTGGTGAGCGGGACAGAGAAAGAGTGATGGAGAGAGATAGGGTGAGAAACGGTCAGGATGTGAGAGTGAGAAAGTAGGGAAGATAGAAAGGGAAAGGAGAGATACGAGCAAATCGAAATAGGGAACCGCGATCCATTCCGCACCGAGACAAATGCCCCTTTGAAATATGTAGGTTCCAGAGCTTCCTCTAATGCTGATCCGTCTTGTCCCTAATGTGTTCCGCTGACGAAAAACGTTACAAATTGATGCCATTAAACATGTCGGGCACTTCCTTTAAGGAAAGAAGTTTGCTCTGCCATTGACAGTAAGATACTCAAGAGTCTCTGCTTCTTATTATTCCACCCTCTTGCATGATTTTGACACTGCAATTCTTCAACTTGTGTCCATCACAGAAATCCTGTGGTTTTACTACTTATTGCGATTGTGCATTTCCTTACCCACAAACCGTTTTTTGTCCTTGTTTGGCCATTTTCTTAAAGGTGCAATTGAGTGTCACCGATTATTGAGTTAAGGAAAAGATTGCGATTGAAATTGATTAAACGTCAATCGCAAGTCGAATCTTCTGAAGATACGTATAGAGTTTAAATCCGTTTAGTTTCTTTTCACTAGGGAACTTGTACCTAAAGGAAATAAAGTTCAAGGCAGTCAGCCTAATTCAATCCAAACCTATTTGGCTTACTGTACCACAATTTTTCTTCCTTGGGACTACCGAACAATGTCTCGACCCAAGTACCTCGATCTAGCACTGATAGACCCTCGCAGTACCCTTTAGCACTACACTATTGCAACTTTCTTTCGAATTTATACAAACTTTGTCGAAATCTTTCTTTCAGGTTAATTCTATCAATATTTTAGCCTACATTGTAACAACCATTGCTAACGTGATTAATGTACTGTTGCACTGCCTATTTAAATCTTGAAGATTTTGTTGGGCTTTAGACGTTAGAATTTCTTAAATCATCAATACTCTCTCTAAAATAGATTATACATTTCTCTCTATAACTATTGTCATTGCGTAACAAACTAAAATATTTCTTGGACTCCATTTATTGTTTTAACAACGATACATGCTCAAATATCACAGCCTTCTCCTCATTTTTCCTTTTTTTAAGGATTCCTGTTTTTAAGAAAATTCCAATTTTCCCTATTTATTTAGTTGAAAATTCAACTATATCCATCTTTTTGGCTTAAAACCAAATATTTAGTTAAAAATCCACTTTTTAAGGTGAAAATTGATTTTAGTCATCACAGGTTGTCTCGTATTCACCTTTATTTAATTGGTAAAGTTGTATCATCTGAAAAATTATTGACATTGGTATTATAGGATAATTCCGGGCGATTGTCAGTTTGGCAAAACTTTTCCGAATAATTAAAATAATTTGATACTTGCAATTTTTAAAAATCTTTTGAATTCTTTTAAATTCCCTTGAAATTCTTTTAAATCATTCAAAATGTCTTGAAACGAATTCTTTATGAATTCTTCTCAATTCGCCAAAAATTCTGTTAAGTTTCTCTTGAATTCGCTTACATTATCTTCAATTGACATACGGTTTATTTTGCATCGATCCTAAATTTTGTTGCATTTCATTAAATCTGTCTTGATTTGTTTATAGAATTCTTTTGAATTCTCCTGAGTTCCTAATTTATTCTTACATTTTAGTCTTTAATATCTTAGTTCAGTTTCAATTTTTTGTCATCCAGTTTTATGTAAAAAAATCCCCTTTTTACTTTTTCTTGGATGAAACTTCAACAATTCCATTTTTCGTTACAAATTGAACTACTTTGTTAAATATCATCTTTTTTTCCTATAAACTTTCAACTTTTTTTTTGGTTAAAAATTCAACTATTCCGTTGAAAATACCCTTTTATCGTCGAAAATTTAAATATTTAATTAAAAATCCATTTTTTGTTGAACAGAATCCCAATTGTGGGATTATCTTGTGTATTAGTAAAATTCATTTACATAGAAACCACAAGTAAAGGTTTTATTTTTATTTTTGTTGCTCATATTGGAAAAATTTAATGAATGATTAAAAATAATAATAATTTTTATAAAACACATACCCTTTGAGGCTTGTCTTCATTTTTGTGTAAAAATCCAATATATTTTCTCGTGCTTTCAAGACGACCACTCGATATCGTCTAGAGCCTATGTTCACAATGATTAATACTTGTCCTTATAAATTTTCTAATAATATATCTTTTATTCGGTAAAATAAATCATAATATACAATTATTAAAACTGATGTAATGTTTGCTAAAAACAATCCTTCCGCAACAACTAAACAGAATTCCAGCGTGATTCAAGCGGTTGAATCTGGTTGGTATCGCGAATGAGAAATGTCGAGTCGGACATTGGTTCGGCGATAGTAAGTGCTGTCCAGCAGCTTTGGAATGAGTTTGCGAAGGTGACACCTCTTTCCTTGCCGGTCCAATTTATCGAAAGAGAGAATAATGGCCGTAGCTGGCCCTGCAACTGTAGGGTGGGTAGGTAGGGCAATGCCAGATACGAACATCGGCGGCAATCGATCTGAAGCGAAATAAAATATGCTCGCAAGTCGAACGTAATTACGAGCTCGGAAGAAAAATACAGTGCACCATTACCGGAGGGTTAAGCGAAGCAGCGGGAGAAGCATTACTCAGATAACTGAGACGTGGAACGAAACGAAGAAACGATAGGGCGAGTCCAAAAATGAGAGAGAGATGGAGAGAGACAGGGGGTTATAAAAGTCTGGGGATGAGAAGGAGAAGCAAGGAAAGAGGTGAAATAGGCTGGAAGGAAGGCTCGCGTGCCCGTGCGCAAATTCGCGCGGCTTCCGGTTGTTTGCATGCTTTCAGCCCACTTGTACTAAGCTCACCCTGCACACACGAAAACGCTCCTACTCATTCGCACGCACACTTATCGCTCAAGAGAAACTCACCTCAACGCAAAAGCTAATCGCCGGTTGAATTAATTCCACGACTGAGAATGGCTTCTGCCCAGCCGACGTGGAATTGTCCGTATCCGGAAGTCGATGGTTATCGTGGCCTTCCCTTAAGAGCCGGTTATAAAATCAAACTCGAATTATTCGCACCCTTATGACACACTGTCCTGATTTCTGCACTGGGTGTAAGATGCTTTGCGATTCCTGATTATTTCCGCTGAAAAAGAATTCGTGGTTAGAGAGGCAGATTGAGGGATTAACAAATTGTTTTGCCACTCACAATGTTATGTATTGTTTTTTATTTATAATTAATATTCCTCTACCATCATGAAACGTGAACCCTCCCCCCTGTAGGTCCAACATGAAAGTGAAATCTTGGAAGATATTTATTCGAGGTTTGCCATAGATGGTTGAGTATAGAGATGTTGGCGCCACTGAATATTAAGCGTAATATGCAGAAACAAGAGAGAAGTTATAGATAGCTGTTGTAAATTTAATATAGACTTGAATTATTCTCACCATTGTGGTAGATTCTCCTAGTTTCTACTTGGAAATTCTCCTTTCTTGAGAAGTTTTTAGAGTCGTTAACGTATTATCTTCAAGTGGTGTTTCTGCTGCAAAAGAATCTTATAGATTAGAAAACAAACTATGCATAATAAACATGGTATCTACTAATAAAGAAGAATATCATCACCTTTTGAAGTTAATCAGTACTAAATGGCTAAACATCTTTTTCCTAATGAAGGTTATTTATCTTTGAAGGGAATTCTGAGAGTTAATCGAGGAATAAGCACGTAGAGGCGGTTGATGTCCTATTTCCATGATTCTCGTGGTAATGGAACTTGCACGATAATGCTGGTATGGTTAAGCGGCAAGATCTTACATTACCAACAATTAAAACTGTTTTTAAATGAACGAAGCTTAAACCAGAAAATAATCTTTGTTTGATCAAATCTCAAATGTAAATATTAAATAGAATTACAATCTTTTCAAACCCGTTTCTAATTACATATTAATTATCTTGCGTGCAGATATTTGAAATATCTAGTAGAAAAGATTTTATTAGTCAGACAGTTTAATTTGAAACCTTCTATTTAGTCGGATTAATATTTAGTGCCTTGAAAATCACCAAAGATCATTAAAATCCAAATCTTAACTTTTACACATGTTTCCTTACAAATTGGCACATTTTCACATTTTGCACTATCGCTACTTGTAAAATAAAATTGTACTCCAAACCTTTCATGCATTCGTGCAATTTCTAGTTACAAGTCATTCGTGAAAAGTTCAATACCTTGAGATAATATTTATTTTAACACAAGAAACAAACTTTTTTGAAAAATAAACTGAAAAATGATAAATATTTTGTGTTGAAAGGTACTTTAGAAGTGATAACAAAATAGTCTGTATCTCAGAGAGACGATGTTGACAGTTCGCTGCACGCAGTTTAAATGCAGTCTGCTCTTGGAGAATGTAACCCTGCTCGGTGCATTGCATCTGTAGATATGCGTTAGGTGATTCTGCGCCGAACCATGACTGCCCCTTCTCTACTAGTTTCGAACAATATTTTGAAAGGTAGAAACTCAAGGAAGTGCTGCCTCCACACGACGAGTTTAGTAACTCACTTTGCCGGGAATATTTTGTCCATTCTTCATTCCACTCACGTTCAGTCGTTAAACTACTTCTTCTTTTTATATTATATATTTATTTTTAATATTCCAAGTTTCACGCTGTAGAGCTCCATGTTTCCAAATTGCTTCTCTCTTTTTCATGCTCATATTTTTTTTTTGATTTTCTATATTTAAACTATTAATCCATGATGAAAAAATAGAATATGTAGGATCAAGATATTCTGACTTAAGTATTTAGAATTTACAAACTTCACTTATAATTCTACACGGAAAAACCTCTATGATTGTGACAAACACAGAAATAGATTTCAAGTGTTTTTAAGTTGTGTTAAGTGAGTGTATAAGATCTTTTATGTTATTTTAAGTGATTCTAAAAGTTTGACGGCATTTCAAAGAATTTTCAAAAACTTGCGGTGATTTCTACGTTTTTCCTTGAATTTTTAAAGACTTAAGATATTTTTTAGTGATATAAAACCACTCTTGGATTTTTAAGGAATTTCAAAGCATTTTAGATTATATTAAATGATAAGTGATACTGTAATCACCCCAAATTTTAAGTGATTGCAAATAATTTTAAGACTTAAAGTGTCTTCAGATATCTCAGAAGAATTCAATGATTTGAAGATATTTCAAGTAATTTAACAAAAAATTCGTGCCTTCAGATGTTTCAACAGATTTCAAATACTTCAGGCTAATTCAGTAGACTTTTATGCAACTTCGATTTTTATTGATAGGACAATATTTGATTGTGGCAACTGTTATGAAATAGTTGTCTTTATGGTAACTATTAATTGTGGTTGAACCATATTTTGTACCATATACCAGGTGTCACAAAAGTCCCGGAACAGCTAAACATTTCCTCAGGTAAGATATTTTTCAGAGTGGGGAAGGACATTCTTCAAGTAACTTTCAACGAGGAATTTATTGATGACCTTTATTTTGACCTTGACGATGACTTTCAAGGTTTTTTCAAGATCAACTCTTACCATTTTTAAATGAAAACGCCCTTTTTTTTACATCAGCAATTGATAGGCCGGGAAATCATACGTTCGAAAATGCACCCAGGTCATATAAGTACATTGTGACCTCGAAGGTCACTCTGAGGTCATTTAGTCTTAAACAAAGTCTGCAGTATGCATACCTATGTGAATCGAAGCTTTTCACATTTTTTCCGTAGCGAGCAAATTTACTAGATGATCAGCAAGGTCATTCAAGGTTATTTCAATGTTGAGGAATGTAAGGGGGTTTTAAGAGATTTCAAATGATTCTAGGAAATTTAAAATGATTTCAAGAAAATTTACAAAGTTTCAAATATATTAATATTTTCTAAAAGATTTCAAAAGATATCAAAAGACGTCAAGTCATTTTAAGGAATTTAGAGCCATTTCAATAGATGCCAAGTGATTAAAAAGAATTCAGATGAGTTTCAAGTAATTGAAAAATTTTGTAATTATTTTAAGGGATTTTGAATGGTATTAAAGAATTCTAATGAGATTTAAAAGCACTAAAAACAATTTTCAATGGCTTTCACCAGATTTTAAAATGTCAAGAAGAGAGATTTTAAGCGATTTTAAGGTATTTCAACAAATGTAAGAGAGTCTCAAGATTCTCAAGTAATTTAAAATCAAAAAAATATTTTTAGATTCTTTAACATTTTGTAAGTCGTTTGAAAATTTTTGAGATTTGTTGAAATCCATAGAAGTCATGTGAAATCTTTGAAATTCTCTTTAAATCTCTGGAATTTTATTGAAATATTTAGAAATAATTTAGAATGTTTTTTAATTTCTTTTAAATCTTGTGAAAAATCTTTTAAAATATATTGAGATCGTCGAAATTCAAGGGATTTTTACTGATACTAAAAAATTTCAAAGGATCTTAAAAGAATACCAAAAAATGTAACGACTTACAAAAAATTTCAAAGATATTTAAAGTATTCAAAAAAGTTTTAAAAGTTGCAAGACTTTGAAGTGATGGTAAAAAAAATGGTAAAAGTTTGTTGAAATCTCTCTAAATGTCTACTTATTAGAAATATTATGAAAAAAATCTAGCCATTAAATGTAGTTAAATAATAATTTTCATAATTAGTTAATTTTCCAATATATGAATATGTATCTTTTATATTTTCATTAGTAATTAAGTGTGAAAAATGTTGGGAATTCCCTTTTTTAACCGATGCGATGTTTGGGATGGATATGTGGAAAACTCTTCAATGCCCTATTCATTATATCGTTGCCCAATAAATGCCTAATTATATAAAAATATTGTTATTGAAAATAGAAATTCCGACCAGGGCCTCGTCAGAACCCTATAATGTTATAAACCCAATGGGGCAATTTCTGCCCGGCGATTTATGATCTATGACCTATGATCACTCTATTCTCCAAGGTCAAAATAAAAGTCACTATTGAGTTCCTCGCTGAAAGTTTCTTTAAAAATTACCTTGACCTCCCTGAAAAATATCTTATATCTGAGGAAATATTCTACCGTACTGGGACTTTTGTGCACAATAGAGAGTGACATCGATATTGCGTTCGCTTTTTCGCAAAGACATTACTCATTGTTATACAAAATTGTGTTTTATTTTGATCGAAAGTTGGCAAGGAAAGGATTAAGATTTCGATTTGCGGAACACGCTGTCAAAACTTGGAAAGGGTTCTCAACCTGTATTGACCAGATAATAAAGAGCAAATTTAACACATGAAAGTAATCGATGAATGTTGAGCACTGTTTGTTTGAAAGGAGCATGCATGGAGAATGTGTCGTGCATTGGTTCTTAAAGTTGACTCGCTAACGGCGTGGGACGTCGTGATGTATCGCCACACGGCTTGTGAATCGTTGCAGACGTCAGAGCCCATTATGCTAACTTTCGTGCGCCACTACCGGTTCACCTGAGTGTAGCATCGGACTCTTATGAGTTCATTCGTGCGTATTTATGAACGTGTGCGTGACTCATCCAATTTTGAACCGCTTGGCCGAGTGATCTCGCCTCAAATCGAGTTTCTTAAAATTGGAAAGAAAAAGATTCATCGAAAAATATCGTGTTAAACAAGTCCATTTCAAGATTCTTGGGTTGGAAATGAAAGAGGGTTGAAAATGGGTGTGGGAATTCATTGTACGTAAGTTTTAAAATGAGTGAAAATCGAATCCTTTACGGATAATGGTCCATTAAAATGTATTATAGACCCAACGAGCTTAGATGCTGCAATCCCGAATATTACATGGTGCCGCACGAGCGTTGTTCGCAATGCGAAACAAGGCATCTAACGAGGTGTAAAGGAGATTCCAGGCCTCGGGCTGAATTCACGTCGAATGCAATTTATCCACTCGGATACGGATTATTTGTATCTTGATTGGCACAGGAAAGAAGAAAAAGACAATCGCCTCAAAAATGCAATCTTATGAATGCCTTTTGCAGTTTAGTTGAACAATGCCAAATATATATTTGATGTCTTCATTACTTCACTCGAAGAAGTGTTGGGCAAATTATTCACAGTCAATTTTTATGTGGTTCTAATCTGATCCTGACCAGTTTTTCTTAGTTCTAGTGTTGTCCTGATCTGCAAAATTGGCAAGGACCCTATAATAAGGCGCGTCACGATTTCAATAGTAAATACCCCTTACGAGGAAAATTGGTCAACACCCCATCAAGATTAAAAAACTGTTCTTGATTAATTATTTGCAATGTTTGATTAATTAACAAGTTAATTTTGTGAAAAAAATCCTATTTTTAAAAAAAAGCAGTCGATATATCGTAAATAGATTCTTGATATCTCGTCGAAGTCTGAAGTCACATTTTCTCTCTTCAACTACTGTTGAGAGTTCTGTTTGCCGCCTGTATTTTAATAGGATCGAGATCAGACTTGCCAGCTAATTTAAGGAATTTAATGGTTTTAAGAAATTTTGAAAGAGTTTCAAAATTTTGTTATGTATTTCAAGGGATTTTAAATGATATTACAGAATTTTAAGGGACTTTCAAAACATTTAAAGTGGATTTAACGAATTTGAGGGAATATAAGGAGAGTTTAAGTGATTTTAAGATATTTAAAAGGATTTCAAAAAATTTTACAAGATCTCAAAGATATCAAGATTTTCTAAAGGATATTAAGCAATTTTAAGTGATTTTAAGAAATTATTAGTGATTTTAAGAAACTTTAAGTGCTGCTAAGGAATTTAAAGCAATTTCTTTAGGCTTGAAGTGATTCTAAGGAATTTTAAGAGATTTTACAAGATTTTAAATATATCAATAATTGATAAGGATTTCAAGTAATTTGAGGGATTTTAAGAAATTTATAATTATCCAAAAGTTTTTTTCAAGTATTTCCAAGGATTTTTAATGGTATTAAAAAATTTCAAAAGATTTTAGATAAATATAAAAAGAGACTTCCGGTGATATTAACGAAATACAAAAAATTCAAAAACTTTTCAAGATTTTGAAGTAACTTGAAAACACAAAAAATGTTTTTTGATTCTTTATAATCTGTGAAATCTCTTGAAATCTGCTAGAATTTTTTGAAATTTCTTGAAACTTTGTGAAATCATTTTAAATACTTTAAGATAATTTATAAAGTCTTGTAATCATATGAAATTTCTTCAAATGTCTAGTTATTAAAAATGATTTTTTTTAAATTAATCGTAATATATAGTTTAATAATAATTTTTGTGAAAAGCTGTTCAGAGTTCATAGAGGTATATCTGTGTTTTTGTCACCTAAAAAATAAACTAAAATATGTATTTTTCTGACAAAAACAATGCACTGTTTTATTATCAACAATATCTAAGTTAAGAAGACATTATTATTATATAAATACCTATATAATTATATAAAATATTTTTATAAAAATATAAATCCCGAAAAGGGCCTCGTCAGAAACCCACATTAAATATAGCTAACAGGGGTAATTTCTGGACGGGAGAGGGTGGAAAAAGGGATTTTGGAAAACGTACTTAGAAAAAGGATTTGGAAAAGTTTCTTGGAAACTTTTGGAAAAGGATGCTTAAGGTTGGAAAGGGTTGGAAAAGGAGCTTAGGAAAATAGAGGAAAAATAGAGAAAAAGGAACTTTAAAATAATTTACAAAATTTGATGTTTAAAACTGCCACATCATTATCCCATAAATACCTAGATATATCAATATACATTTTTATTAAAAATTTAAATCCCGACAAGGGTCTCATCAGAACCCCATATTAAATATGGCTATATGGGACAATTCTTGCATGAATAATGGATACTTTTTGGATTTTCTAATGCCTTTATTCGAAAAGGGAGCACAAGAAATGTTGTTCAATGCGAGAATACAGCTATATAGTGCGTACTGAATATTTATAGACCGGGAAGTCATAGGTAGGTACATGTAACGTGATTTGGATTTCAGGTAATATCGAGTTTTACGAGGCTACGCTTAACGACTCGCTGAAGTCGCGTTAATTCGTGTAGGGATACTCATCTAGTGTATAAACCATATTTCAAATAACTTCTGCGTAAGGCGTAGCGTGAAAATGTCAAATCCAGATTTCCTGTTTCGTTGACATGCAAAAGGCAAGCGTACAGAAATGCCATAAAAGGAATAAGGATACAATACTATTCTCGCATACAAAATTCATATTTGAATATCACATAAAGTTTCCTATTTCTCATATTCTGTCAGAAATCTTTGATAAATATTACCGTTCATTCTGGATGTAAAATATTATACTTTAAAATGAAATTAGAATGACAAAAAGCCAATCTTTTAATGATTTTTGATGGTATAAG
>JAUESI010000010.1:9139783-9153712 GCA_032275145.1 Synergus laeviventris
CTGCAAATGTCTACTGAAATATCAGTTTCCTATAAGTTGTCTTAAGTCCAGCCAGCTCTCGTATTATATCAATCTTCCAAAAACAGGGGATGATCATAAGCAAGGTTGATGGTTCGTTAAATGAGAAAAGATAACCACTTTCAATTTGAACTGTGCATCTCTGAAAAAGTATTTTAGAACCAGAGTATATTTCAAGATTCAGAATTATCTTTCCCTCCCTAGAGTCTGAACCAACTCGACAAGTAATATCCTGGAGATATAACCTAAAGCTTTACGGCGCAGATTTTGATTCAAGCTTTCGAGTAGCAGATCAGATGGTTAAGAAGATAAGCAGAATAAAAAGAAGGACGTTTCATGAAGTTTTCAATCCTCTCTATGGATCAACCACTTGTAAGTAGGTTGATTTTCCCCCATTGCAGAGATAAGAAACCAGTTTCTCATCACATGTCTTATTTCTGAAAACAGGTGACATTCAATCTCGATAGTCCTGAGAAAAATTCTGTCAGAATAAATTAAGACTCCAGCAAAATTCTTCTTCTTCAGAAAAAAGCTTTTTGACGAAATTAGTCTTGGATCAAGTTAGTTAGAATGGCAATTACAGGCCTTACAATTTCGTCCCTATTTTCAGTCAATAGTGTAAAATTTTTTTAAAATTTACACAAAATAGGCAGATTACAGGCTTCGCAGTCTACTCCCGAATTTATAGACAATTTTTTTTTGTCATCAAAGATTTCTCACTAAGAATTAAAAATATTTCCCATGCTTTCTGTAGAAATACCATAAAGAAATTATTGTAAAAAGAGCAATTTTTTTAGTGAGAATCTTTAAAGAAAAAATAAAAGTTCGTCTGAGTAAACTTTTGAAATTTCAACTTAATATCTTTTTAAGGATTCCTGTTTTTTCCCTGTTTTCTTAAAGCGAAAATTAAGTTCAGTCATTACTGGTCATATCGCATTCACTGTTTTACCTTTTTCATCTATTCAGGGAATTTTATTTAGGATTTTTCTACTAAGTGAAAACAAAATTTGGTTGTTAAAAGATCGGGAATTTCAAGATGTTAGATCGCTGTACATCCTGTTAACAAATTCATGTTGATATGAAATTATCTTGAACGCTCTTTAATTTCTCTTGAATTCACATAGACTTATTTTGAATTGACCTTAAATTTTGATGAATTGACCTGAAGTTTTACTGAATTCATCTATAATTTGATTGAATCCCTCTTTATTTGTTGAAAAGATCTTTTGATTTCTTCAGAATGTTTTTAAATACTTCTGAATTACTTTTAATTCTACGAAAATGGATTAAAAAAAGTAACCTACTTGTTTCCTCATTAGGGAGTGTGAGCGCTGCAATTACGAAAACATCATATGGATTCGCTGTAGAATTTACCTGTTGTCACCTTAGATTAGAACAACATCCTTTGACGACCCGGATAGGATCGGCGATGAGTAAGCAGGCCAGGAAACAAGCGGGCTCTGCAAGCTAAGTGAAGAAGGGGTAGAGAAGTTTGGAAGGGTAAATGGGATGGTAGGCAAGAAGGTCGAAATTGATGTCAGGCGTTTGCATTTATTATTAATACGTTCGCCAGCCTGTCACTGACTGAGTTGTCAGCTAGCGAGTTTCAGACTAGCTTTTCAACCCCTCGACCTCCCGTCGCCATCTTCACGTTCATCTAGACGTTTCCTCTTTCGCTGGCCGTGTCTTTCCGCCTCGACGACCCCCACGATCGATCGGATGGTTACTTAATTATTTACTCGACGACATTTGGCTTGGCGAGACTGCCTGATGTCCGAGAGTTGCTATGTACTTTCCTCCTTATCGGTGAAATTGACATTTCAAGCAACTAAAAGCCCCCGACTCAAGTCGCTTGTCACGTTCTTTTGTTTTTTATCCGGATTTGCTCCGGTGCACTCAGACCTTTCGAAAACAGAATATCTTTATCTCCTTACATTTTTATATTCAGAAATGGAATAAATCGACTCTTCTCTATTCTTAAAATCCCCTGGATCAAAATCAGGATCATGCAAAGTTCAGGAATTAATTGGAATGGATTTTTTGGGTGGAGCTAACTCTATTATCAACTCCCTAATTCGTATCCAATTAACTCATCCACTTTGTAGCTTTACCTCTCATTTTATTTTCGCGAGCAAATAACCGTAGTGTGATGTTAATAAAAGATATTTTTAATTATATTTAAGAATTTCAAAGGACTTTCAAGATATTTACGGTGCTAGTAACTTAAAATTTAGGGAATTTGAGGAGATTTTCAGTGATTCTAGGTAATCTAAAAGTACTTCAAGAAATTTTACAAAATCTCAAGTTTTAATTGTTTTCAGGGAATTTAAACTGATTTCAATAAGCTTTAAGTGATTTTAAAGACTTTTTATAGAGTTTTTAAAACATTCGTATGAATTCCAATATGTTTAAATAATTGAAAAATGTTCATTAAAGAACTATAAAGGATGTTAAAAGAACTCAAGAATTTAAGAATTTTCAAGAGCTTTAAATGATTTTTAAAATGTCTAGATATTTTAAGAGATTTCAAGAGATTTTAGGGATTTTTAAGAAATTTTTAAGGAATCTCAAAAAACTTCAAAATTTTCAATTATTGAAAAGTAAATATTTTTAAGTATTTCAAAGGATTTTAAACTGATTGATTTAAAGTGATTTGAAGAAATTTAAAAGGATTTCAAGAAATTTTAAAAGATCTCAAAGATATCACGAATTTCTAAAGGACTTGAGGCAATTTTAAGAGATTTTAAGGAGTTATAAGTGATTCTATAGAATTTCAAGCGATTTCATTAGGCTTCAAGTAATTTTAAAGAATTTTAAAAGAATTTCGAAAGAATTTGGATGGGTTGTATCTTCTCGAGCAAACAAGCGTAATGTACAATTAATAAATGATATTTTAAAGGATACAAAAGAATTTTAAAGGACTTACAAAAGACTTCAAGCGTTTGTAACGAAATTTAGGAATTCTGAGGAGATTTTAAGTGATTCTAAGGAATAAAAAAATATTTCAAAAAATTTTACAAAATCTCAAATAAGTAAGATATTAAGATTTTCTAAAGGACTTTAGGAGATTTATTTGATTTCGGGAAATTTAAAGCGATTTCAATATGCTTTAAGACTTTAAGTGATTTTAAAGAATTTTTAAAGAATTTTTATGAGTTTCAAGATTTCTCAATAATAAAAAATTTAGATTAAAGAACTTTAAAGATGTTAAAAGAACTCAAGAACTGAAGAATTTAAGGATTTTCAAAAGCTTTTATAGGATTAAAAACATTTCAAGACATCTTAGGGAATGTCAAGAGATTTTAGGGATTTTAAATAATTTTTAAAGAATATAAAAAAATTTCAAATTAACTTCAAAATTTTTAATTATTTAAAAGTAAATATTTTCAAGTATTTCAAAGGATTTTATGAAATTTAAAATGATTTCAAATAATTGTACAAAATTTTAAAGATATCTAGAATTCATAAAGGACTTTAAGCAATTTTAAGAGATTTTAATAAATTTTACGTGATTAGCGATTTTTAACAGCTTTCACAGGATTTAAAAAAAGTGAAAACATCCTAAGAGATTTCAAGAAATTTTAGGTATCTTCAAAAAAATTCAAAATAATTTCAAAATTTTTAATTATTCATCTATTTATTATTGATCTATTAATCTATTCTAGGAATTTGTTTCCCCATCATCTTTGTTTAATTGATAATGTTGAATTATCTGAAAAATTATTATTTCCGTTGTGACAAAACTTTTCTGGATAATTAAAATAATAGAAAATACAATTTTTCAAAGCTGAAAATATTTCTCTTTGATAATTGCAAGTTTTTAAAATCTTTTAGATTCCTTTGAAAAGTATTTTAAAGTATTTCAAGGGATTTTAAATAATTCTTTACAATCTGTGAAATCGACTCTTCTACATTCTTAAAATCCCTTGGATGAAAATCAAGATCATCATGCAAAGCAGAGGAATTAATTGGAATGGATTTTTTGGGTGAAGCAAACTCTATTATCAACTCCCTAATTCGTATCCAATTTACTCATCCACTTAGAGTAGCTTTACCTCTCGTTTTATCTTCTCGGGCAAACAAGCGTAATGTGCTGTTAATAAACGCAAACGAGGATCATTATAAAAAAGGATTGTATTTTTAGCGCAGCTTAGCTTTACGCTATGGATGGAATAATATTAGAGCAAGAGGGTTCGCATGTGTATGTACCAATTAACACTCACCGGCAGTGTGTACACAGCTCTATAGTTTGTAAAGGACGACATAGTCATGGAGAATGGTTGCTTTGGTGTGTACGCACCCCTAACCATCAGCATCGTATCAGTACAGCATGGACTTCTATGTTATATTAGAGACCTGCCAGGAAAACACAAACTGCCTTATGTGTGCGTAAAATTGCGCGTATTAATGCAGACACGCGCGTTAGCGATATATGTTCGTTCGCCAGTGGTAAACCCGCGCTTCCTAGCCTGTTATTATTTCCTAAATCTACATTGTGATGTAGATGAAACACCTGTGTGACCTACTCGAGTGCATTTAATTCTAATAAACCCAGAATAAATGCAGCTGTCTCGAACTTGACCACATTTAAACTCAGCACATTTGTTTGGATTATTCGTCTAATGTAACAAAATCGGGCAGAACTTGGACCAATTCGTGCTATCCAGACGGAGCCAGACTCGAAATGAAACACGAAACCCGATCAGCGCCTCAATAGATGGCCCCGCTTGGAACTGCATCAATTATATGTTTCTGGCTATTTTATTCTTGTATTTTAATTTATTTTTATTTTATTTTAATTTATCAGCCATCTTGGCATCAAACAGTATATCGGATCGAGGCCTAACTTGTAATAGGGAACAAATTTGGTAATTTATCCAGGGGAATGGATCGTATCGAATGTAAAAAAGAAACGACAGGAGAAGAAAAAAAAAGGTAAGAGAAACTGATTAAAAAATTCTCTTTGGGAATGTTGAGCTTAAGATAAATATGTGCACTCTTGCGAATCATGAATTCGTAGTTGTAGATATTCAGAACCGATCGATCGGCCCATTCTATCGAAAAAATTTATGTTCACGGGAAACTCGTTTCGTTCTCGTGATACGTGGTCCAAGCCCGGGAAATATTAATTGGGAAGTAATGTCACCGACGGGAATTTACGATAATGAAGGGGGAGGGGTGATGGGATACTTGAAAAAGCAGAAATTCAGGACTCGCTTTATGGAGTATGATACCCACGCTCAGTACTTGGAGTTGATCACAGTTAGCAATAACATTCGTTATTTTTATCATATCTCTTCTTCCTTGGCCTTTATTCGGTAAGGAACACGTTTTGGTACTCGAGCCTGAAGATATCTTCAGATAGCCGTTGGCACTGCATCGACTCTTATACACCGACTCGACTACATTGACTCTAAAACTGCATCAGAAATCGATGATAAACTTTAGCTTAATATTAAAATATTTGATATTTATTGCATATTTAAATTCCCGATGTAGAGGTGACTGTAATTGAAGTTGAAAAAAAGAGTCATTATGGAATTATTTCGAACTTTGTATCCTCGTTTATTGGAGATTTCCGAGTTTATATGACGTGAATCGCACATGCAGGAGTTGAAGATTCACACTTGTCGATATGCGGGATGTTATCACTGCGCTGACAGGCTCTCAATTATAACCGGCTTCTTTTATTTTTCAAGTTTATTCAAATTTCTTGATAAGGAGACGTTCGGAGGTTTCAAATCATTTAATGAGACAATCTGTTAATGTGTGACACAAGTTATATCTTCTTATTCGGTTGCCTAACTGGTGACACGTCCTCTCTTAATCCCCGACAGACGATATCATATATTGTTAGCATAAAATTATTCACAGGCTCTACAGTATTTCCTCTATTCCTTTTTTCTTTCCTTTTTCACTTTAAGTGGTAACTAGTATTATTATACACGTGCAGAAATTTGTATGGGATCCTGATGGAGTCCTGGCCAGTTTTTCCTACAGTTCTATAGTGTGGTCCTCGTCTGGAAAACTAAAGAGGACCCCACAAAGCACGTCATCACGCTCTCACTGGTAAATTCCCCACGTAAGAAAAACTGATCAATACCCCATCAAGATTAAAAACTATTCTGGATTCATCATTTGCAATATTTGATGACTTAACTAGTTAATTTTTAAAGAAATTTTAAAATCCTATTATAAAAATGAGGTAATAATTATATTGAAATAAGTGGTTTTAAGGAATTGTTAAAGAATTTCAATGGATTTTAAAGTATTTTCAAAAATTTTTTACAAGATTTTAATAATTTTAAGGCATCTTAAAAGGTTTCAAGAGATGTTAGTGAATTTGAAGAAATTTTATAAGATTTCGAATATATCAACATTCCTTAAAGGATTCTAAGTAATTTGAAAAAAAAAGTATTTTGCTGAAGCCTTTAAAATCTGTTAAATCTCTTGAAATCTGCTGAAAGTTGAAATCCCTTGACATCATTTTAAATCTTTAGGCATTTTTGAGATCACTTGAAAACTCGTGTAAGTGTGGAAAATTTTGTAAATTCCCTATGTTTACCTAATGTTTTATTATCAACAATATCCCTTTTTTGTTCCATAATTTGAAAGTATGAATGCCAATGTACTATTGGTATTATTGAGATATTTGATACTACACTATATATCGTCCCATATATGCCTAATTATATACACAAATTTTTATTGGTAATTTTATTTGTATTTTATGCACGGGTATGTATGCAAATAAAAAACAAATGAGTTGCGAAAACCCCTTTTCTGTCGACTGTATTGTCTGTAGAACTTAAATTTATTATGTGTTTCCGCTTCTGATATTTTATTCCAAAGAAAGTTTAAGAAATCTGGTATGTCACGGTCCATTAGTTGATATGCGCCATTTCTCATGCTATTTTCGATCTCCAAGACAAGTGACGTTAAAACGAGAAATTGCCTTCGAATATCGTTGGAGCAGGATTGATTTTTGATTTAACCTTAACTTACAAAAGTAGTGGTAGATGCCTTTGTTCATTTCCTTTTTTTCGTAAGAGCTAAAAGACAAGGGAGCGTCCCTTCGGTTGATGTATAATGCAGAAGCACAGGCATTAGCGCGATTGCTCTGACATTCTTACGAGCTATCTACAATGATAGCACTACTATTTCTGTTGTCCTTTTACATTTTTTATAATCTACTAACTAGATAACTATACGCTATCGTGAATCGTGAAGGACATGCCGAGAGATCGAAAGGATAGACAGTCATTGTCAGCCCGGTCCCTTTAAAAGAGTTATCAAATTTCCGAACGGACGCGTCTGCTCGTTATTATTTCAGCAAACATCTACCTAACTTTTTAGCTAGGTTGAAGACTCGATCGATAACAAAACGGACACAAAAAAAATATCTTCGTGGGAATGAAGGGCGCTAATTTCAAACTGTGCGAACTGGTAATGGCAACCGTTGTTTCATAATTGTAGGACGATTCCCAGCAGGCCTGTAGATTCGTATTAAGATTAAATTCATGCTAATTTCATCCGCTCTTGAGGTCGTAAAAACTTGGGACAATGTCACATTTATGTATTAACTCTTTGTGCAGAGGACCAATAAACGCATTCCATATAATCATAACAAAATACAATAAAGATATCTCGATAAGTTGCAAGTCATTCATTTAAAGTCACAATTAATTTGAAATCGCAATTTCCGCTACTGATTGGAACTTCGCATTAATAATGCATTTTTTGCAACGAAATAGAAAAAAGTTATTCTCGCTGAAATTAAAGACGTGTCGTGATCGAATTTATTTCCTCGAAGTTCACTCTCCAGGTTAGATGAACCTGTGAAAGTGATTACCCATCGTCGTGCCAGCAGCTGGGTATTAGTAACCACTAGATCGGTAAAGAAGAGGCATAGCAGCGAGGTTAAATTACATTGGGTATAGGAGAAACAGGATCTCGGGCAGGAGGGTGATCAGAAGACGTGAGGGTAGGGGGTGTCGAGGTACCGAGTAGGTATTAGCTGAGATTAATCGGACTGTGGAGCCGTAGTCTATACATATAGATGTAGGTCTTTAGCAAAGGAAGATCAACTCAAGGAACTGTATCCTGAGACGAAGGGCTCGCAGAGGTTGAGGTTCGTGATTGGTTAGTTACTTCCTTACTTACTTACTGGGGTATCAAGTAGGTATATGTTATACCATCTCGAGCGGAACTCCGGAAAACTAAGAAGACACCTTAAGATTCTATTTCGATTCCAGCTCCTTCTTCCTTAACTCTAAAATCTCTCGTTCCGATTCACGATCACCGAATTTATGGAGTTTCCAAAACGAATTCTACTGGGTGCACTAAATTTACAAAGGTCCAGTTGCTATCAGACTCTCGGGAGTCAAGATTATTCACGGAAAAAATTAGTTGTTCTAATTTTACTTAACTGAGTCAACCACTCTAAAAAGTATATTATATACATCGAAAGTATATTATAAACTGGAAAAGTCGTTGCTAGAAACATTGATTGATACTTGTTTCAAAAGTAGGAAGAAATTTCGAAATTTCGAAAGACTCCCACCATTAATGTTTGATAAATTTACATTAATTTTCTCCACTAAATTCATCAATTTTAAAAATCGTTCTACATGAAATAATTTAAATTCAGAAACATTTAATATTAAACGATGTAATGATTTGAAAATAAATTAAAAACTAAGAAAATTAAAACCCAATATGTTTATACGAAAGCCTACTAAATTATTTATATTTTAATTTGATGCATTAAAATTGAAGAGCTTCTTTAAAAGTTGTCTAGCCTCGATTGACAGATGATGAAGAACTTGCACTTTAATATCGTTACGTGACATAAATTTATTTTCTTATATTTTCTAATTTTTTCCTCATCGGTTGTAAACGAAGAGGATGGGTATAAAATTTTCGAAAAGTGAATAAATGTCCCTCTTTTAAATAATTAAAAATTCATTAACTAATGTTTATAATTCACTAGACCAACAATAATATTTTTTAATAAAAAAAAGAGATTTGGAAAAAAATTATTGAAATAAATGGAATTGGTTTAAACATAAAAAAATGTATTAATCAATATTGATGAATATTCCAGTAGACTGATAGAAATAGTGTTTAATTATAGAAAAACGTGATTAAAATGCTCAGAAGGTCAATTTTGTTAAAAATTGACACTTTTGGTTTTTAGGGTAGTTTTCAAGGCTCCGTAATTCAAAAATTCTATGACTTTTTTTCACTTTTTGGACAAATTCTTCGTTTCTTTATTAACCCCGATTTGACATCCAAGTCTTACTCGAGTGTTTTTGGTTGTCGCTGAATCCGAATCTGAAGTAAAAATTCAAAAATTCAAAATCATGGATCCAATATGGCAGACGAAAATACAAAAAAAAAGAGCTTGATTTGGATAATTATATGTTATTTAGGTCGCTAATTACGAATCTGAACTTTTTGTAACCCCCTGCATAAGCTGGTGAATTTATTCACGACCCCGGAGTGTGCCACGAGGAGGCTGCAACGGTAGAATTTAACACTCCTTTTTTTCAAATTTTTTTGTTTTTTTCTATTTTTGGTTTTCTGTTGTATTTTGTATTCTTTTTTTTTTGTTTTGTGTTAATTGTTTTTTTTCGTCCGTAATATTAGATTGGCCATTTTGAATTTTCGAATTTTGAAGGGGTTAAAAGTTATGTGAGATTCTAAAAAAAATAGGCCTACCCTAGAACTAGTGAATAAAAATTTCAACAACTTATTTGTTCCGCTTTTAAACTATAAAATAATCTACCTAATCTGGTTAGTGTAACGTGTCGAAATTTTTGTGGCGAAAATCAGAGGCTGGTAATTTTTTCTGAAGAGATTTACTTTTATCTGAGTGGAGGGCAAGACAAGTGGCCACGATTCATTTCTTTCCAGACGTACGTGACAGAGAGGAAAAAGAACAGATTGGAAGGGTAGAAGAGAGACAGTCAAGAGAGGGTACCAGAGTTTCGAAGGGAAAATAACGGCGAAGTACTATGGTGTAGGGACAGCTACGAATTCCATGCATTTAAAATGTTTCATTAGAAAACCGTCTAATAAATATTGATGCCCTTTTTAACTCTGTTTAAAAGCCCATTTGGATAGAAGGTAGCGAGTGCCTCGCGAGTCTTTTCTGTCAGAGTGTGCTTGTAACAAGGCCTGATTTATATAGGGCCTGGCAAAAATTGGTTTCATCGCAAGAGCATCTTCTGGGTGGTATCGGAAGCTCGAAACATCATAAAAATTGTCGAAAAACACACACACACAATACTGTAAGTCATCCACGAATTACAACCATTACAAATCTTTTTAAATCTTCTAGCCTTATTTATTATTATAATATAAACTCGAAATGAATATATTCTGCAGAAGCGTTTCCCAAAAATAGAGAAATTCTGAATACAGTTTTTATGGGATGCAATTTTATCAGAGATATCCTCAATTTTGTGTTTTAAAAATCATGAAGATAGGTATAAAGCCCGGTGGGATTACCAGCGAACTGATAATGCTATCTAGAAACAATATTATGGACCTAACTGCTAACAAATCCAAGTATATTTTAACGGTTAATATTTTTGCATTGTCGCGCCAGGCCAAATACTCGGCTTTAATTAATTTTGTACAGATCTGTTCCCCTGATTATATTCGCTTGTAATAGCGAGTTGGTAATGAACTTTTTCGCAACCTGCGCAGATCGTCAGTTTTAATGAGACAGTGATCGAGTGCGAACGGTCGACAAGAAATAATTACTCGTAAAGCACCGTTATGATGATGGTACAATATTTTCGGGAAAATGAATTTTTCTGAAAACAATTATAATTTCCACTGTAATCAAATCACATATTGATATTTTCACTTATTATTGTAGAATGTTGTTTTACCTTCCGATTCAATTTTCATTTCTGCAAACAACATTAGAATGTTTTGAATTAAATTCGCTATTAAAGGGAGAGATTTAAATTTCATAAAAAATATTTGCGATTTTACTCTGGGTATATCAATATTTATGTTCCAATCTCGCGCTTTGTATACTTATTACATTTTAATAACCTTCGAAGTTAAAAATTAAAAATATATTAAAAATTACAGTGTATAAAGTATGATTAACGAATTAAAGCGATCCTACTCAATATTTTACTTGTATGTGTTTTTAGACCCAGGGTAATAAATATCGAACAATACAAATCTCGTGATATGGAACCATCGTTAAACTTTCATTACCTTTTGACGGCAAACTTGTTTAAGTTGTACCAAAAGAAAAAACTCATTTATTTTGATCGTATGTCATATTTACGCCTCATGAAAGGGCGAAAGAATGTAAAGAGAATAAGAAGTGAGGAAGAGACATTACGTCTTCGTGTTATAAAAAGAAGGACAAAATTTTATAAGCGAGGTGGAACGAAGCTGGAGGTAAGGGATCGGTGAACGGATCCACGCAAGCAAGCCTCCACTTTGAGGCCCTTGGGCCTCCTTCTTCCCCCATCATCTTCTTTACCTTCATATCTTCTATATTCACTTCATAACATATTTTTACAGTCGAGTCTAAACGCTCTTGCACTTATCGGAATTACTATACTAGAGTAAATGGCCATCAGAGCATATTCTTATATCCACCCACATTTATAAATTCACCTCATTGAAGCACTTATTCAGCCCAATAACTTTTGTTAACAATAAAGCAATTTTTGTTAACTGCTATACTGTGTTTAGTGATTAATGAAAAGCAACTAAATATTTCGAAAAAATATATTATTATTAAGTAATTGATTTAACGAAAGCAAATATTTATGGAGGTAGAAAAAATATAAGTTTCATTTTCTATGAATGGTATACAGCTTTTGTTGTTTTAGAGGGATTCGCCGAACATTGCTATCTATTTCACGTATGAAGGATACTCCGTTGGGAAATTCGCTTCATCAAAATTTGGCACGCATTGAATCGAAACCTTGGGCTCTTGGATATACTTTGATTTTCTTTCTATCACACTCATCAATTTAACAATCAGTAGGAATCATGGCTGTTGTTTTTTTATGAAGAAAGAGGGAATAGCAAAAAGTAAATCCATTTTAATTTAAAAATTGAGGACACTTGAACGAATATCCTTAATTTATCTGATGTAAGACTCGAAATTTCAAAGGAGTCGATAATGCACCATCTCGAATGGATGCTATAAAGTAAAGAAGGGGCGAGAGACTATTAAGAATTTATTGCAGCCAATCTGGGAGCTTTGCAACTAGTTTTAGTAGGCATAGGGGTAAAGATGTCCTTCCGACAAGATATTGCCACTATGCTTCACATGATTGGATGAGCGTCCTTCATTGCGCTGTTCTTCTCATAAAGGTATAGTTATACTCTTGCGACTCTATGACAATGAGATAATTGAATGACAATTTAATATAAAACGTATTTAACTGAAAACATTAATCCTGTTGAATTTATCAATTCTAATTTATGTTGACAATACGAAAGCTTCCATCTTCCAGTCGTTGCTGCCATCTCTCAGTATGTTGATCAACTACTATATACAAATGTTTTCATTCCTCGGTTTCTACTGCGAAATTATTTTATCAGACTTTCAGTTACTGCTTTTTGTATAATTGAAAAATGGATCCTTTGTTAATGGAATGAATTTGAGAAGGCCTGCCAGGGAAACATGCGAGTATGAGAAGTTCTGCGCTAACTAGCCCTTTAAAATCACCCCAAAGACGTGATTACGTCAATTGCAGGCCTCATTGAAAATAACCAGGTCACAAATTGGCGACCTCCTTCCAAATTCCAACAACTCGGCGTCCCTTTAGTGCCAACATTCGCAAGGGTTAAGTCAAATTATTGATCCCCGGCTTTAATTCCTTTAAACGGAACAAATCGCGCGAACAAAACATTATGCACAGCATTAAGTAAGTCGATTTCCTATCGGCATAACGAGCCATTCCTCGAGTGCACTTTATATCAACTACAATCAAGAAGTGCCCGACAATACATTTTCGGATACTAAATTCTAGTCTCTCTTCAAGAATGCAGACCTTTAACATGGTGTTAATTTCACGTTCTACTCCATATCACAATTATCGATTGCAACCGTATATTTCATGGTAATTAAATTTTTCCTGGACAGAACATTTGATAAGCGATTAACTTCATGATTCAGATAATAAATGTCCAATTCATTAAAACATAGTCTTCGCTGTATTTCAGTTGGAGCCAGCTTTGCTCATCCATTTCTATTGTGAAATCCAATCTCTTTCTTATTCCCAAAGTGGCTGATTCGATTTGGCATCATTGAGTATGTGAAGTGTCCTGTCGAAGGTTATACGAGTGAACAAGTTCAACGGAAATGATAGGATGAAGGTGGCGGCCACGAAGGACCCTCCCAGCTATCTCAAATAACTATGGAAATCACCATGAACCTCGGTTCTCACACCGTCGTTTCATCACCAACCATTTCGTTCCTTCTCACACGGGCTCTCGTTCGCCTCACGATGCACCGAGTACGAATGTTGCTCTCACACGAATTCCTACTCGTTCCCTGAGTTCTGGTCATGGCCCGCATATGATGCACTCCTCCTCGTTTTCCTCGCATTTGCTGTTGGCAAAACGACTATGCCCCGTCGCGATTGTTGCAAATTTTCCTCAAGCGCAAAATTATCACTACACCACCTCTGCCAAGCATTGCAGAAGTCGTTTGCGTAAGTACGGTTCGCCAAACCGTAATCTCGAGATGTGAAACGTTTTACGTCTGTTACGCGCGAGTTTGCTTTGCTTCTGATAGATTAATTCCACTTGGACTTGCTACATCATCCTTAAATGCAATTACACTCGGACCTCATTGAGAGACAACACATTTGCTGACTTTCTTAGAAACGGCAATTCTTCCCAAATTTATGTGAG
>JAUESI010000010.1:9153812-9172152 GCA_032275145.1 Synergus laeviventris
AATTTTAAGAGATTTCGACATATTTTAAGGGCGTTTAAAGTTCATCGTGGAATTTTAATATTGAAACAGATATTTAAAAGATTCAAAATAATTTAAAGACATTTTAATATATTTTAATTGTTGTTGTGGAATTTAAAGAAATTTCAAGAGGTTCCTAGGAATTTTAATAGATTTTAAAGTTCTTCCAGAAATTTAAAAGATTTCACATGATTTTGAGGAATTTAGAAAGAATTATTGAGGCCTTAAAAGAGATTTCATGGAATATTAACAAATTTGAAAAGATTTTGTGGATTGGAATTGTCAGACAATTCAAGGAGTTTTAGCATGTTTCAAGGAATTTAATAATGTTTCGAAGATTGTGAATTGTTCATAGATTTCAAGAGGTTTCTATGAATTTTAAAGATTTGTGCGACTTTGAAAGGATTTTAAGAGACTTTTACATTTTTCTAAAAATTTGAGGAGATTTAAAAATGTTTCATGGACATTCAGAAGATTTAAAGTGACATGCGAAATTGTGGAAAAATTTCAATAGTATCATTATTCAAAATTTATTCGCATTTTTAATACTTTTCTGTCAGGAAATTCTGTCTAAAAGTCAAGGAAAAGTCAGGGAAATATCAGGCAATTGAAAAATTGAATCTCGTGACCCCTCTATCATATCTCTAAATTCAGAGAGATAAATGTATGTCATTAAGTTGATTTAAAAACTATATTCTTTTGGAAGAAAGTAATGAAGAATAACTGAAAGCAGAATTGTAAAATACAAAATCCATTTAAATTATTCAGAATCTAATTAGTTTCTTGCAAGAGGAGTACATATGTAGAAATACAATGTACTATTAATACACCATCAAGTCCTTTACTAAGAGATGAGCGCATAAAACTATCAGGCATGACGTAAAGAGTCCAAGTGTGCTGAAAAGACTATCACGTGACTGAGAATACCTTGGATTGCAAATGAGATACCATTCACGAGATTCAAAGCACTCACGGAAGCACAAGTCGATTCAATTCTGGCAAATTAATGTGGTTCAGAATATCTCATTTAACAAGCTTACAAACATATGTATGTATACTATATATACATAAACATATATACGTAGTCCAGACTTGCAGGGAAACACGTGCAAATAATAGGATAACAAGGTCTGAATGATCTGCCTTTGCGCAATGCCACATACACCGAACTGATATATCGAGGAAAATTCGATTAAAATCCTGTTACTGATCAATCTTCCAACCCAGTTCGAAAGATGTATCTACTATTTCTGTCCAATTACTGAAGTCTCTCGGCTCGGTAATTAAAATCAAAGTTTGGAAGGATTGAGAAACAAAAATACAACTCTTAATTATTCTTAACGGTGCAAAAATGTGTGACTTTTACATAAATTATCTTCTAGTGCAAATGAGGAATCTATTAAGGTCTCATTAGCCGAACATTATCGCTCTCTCGTCAAATTATCATACACATTGCTTTAATCACGAGATGTTGATCCCTATCTTGGAGAGATCCTGGAATATTTATGCAAAGGAGAGTCTTAACCAAAGACGTATTCAGCATCCTTTCGCTGCTAACCCCACTCTTGCTTCATATTGTCTGGAGAACCTTTGTTAAACACTATTTACAAATCAACTCAGAAATGATTTATGAAATGAGTATAATTTGGGAGATGAATGTAACTATAGTTCTCTAATAGAACACTTAAAGGCAAACTTGCACACTGCACATGCACTGTTAGAAACGTTGTCTGGCTCGTGTAGAGAAGCTTTGTTCGTTAAAGCCTTGTCCGAACCTGCTCTTGTGTCCACTAATTTGTGGGCTATTTGATAGATCATGGATGATTGTTAATTATGTTTAGAGAACTAGATTGAGATCGTAGCACGAAATAGGTAGGTCATTGCTTCAGTGGATCTCAAAGCAGTATTAAATTTTATACGGTCACTAGTGTTCGGTTACCATCTCAAATTAGACTAATATCACTTTACAGCGACACTGCCTAGCATGTTAAATGCCAACTTCAACTTTCATCCAAAATTCTGTTCACTGAGTGCACATGATGCCACTAAAGACTCGGCTCTGAGAGCTGGTTACAAAAGCCTCAATTATTACACCTTATGAGCATGAACAGAGAGATGAGATATAATTAAAGTTCATTTTAATTATATATATTATATATATTATATATATTATATATATTATATACTATATATCCACTATTATCCTCTATTTTCAGCTGAGGTCCCTAATGTCCCCTATTTTCAAGATTTCCTCCCTAAAGTATCCTATTTTTAGTCAATAGTGTAAAATTTTTCTTTAAATTAAAAAAAAATCGACAGATTACATGCTTTACAGTCTTTTCCCCAATTCCTCTCTCGCTATTCTCCTGTTTTCAAGAAAATTCCCACCTATTCTAGAAGTTTGTCACATTTACATCTTTGTGACATTTTTATAAACTAAAAATCGGTTTACTTGATACTTACAATTTGTTTTTAATCTTTTGAATTCTCTGAAACTCCAGAAAAAAAACGCAAACATATAAAAAGCCAAAATCATTTCCCCAAAATTATGAAATTTTACGAAATTTCGTAGGAGTTAAAGTAATTATAATGGATAAAACAATATTTTTTGAAATATTAAATCATTTTAATGACTTTTACAAAATTTCGAGGGTCTCTACAAGGTCTTACGTAACTTTCATCAATTTTAAATGATTTCAATATATTTGACGAAATTTAAAGAGGTTTAAAGAGATTTATCGGTATTTTGACGACTCTTAAACAAATCTAAAAATTAATTAATTAAATTAAAAACCATTAAAATGTAGAATTACTATGTGCATATGCATAATTATGGATTACTCTATTTCTTAAATCGGAATTAAAACTATTATATTGCCAAAATATTATATAAACATTTGTAAGATGAAAACTTTCTTAATTTTGAAAATTTGAGGATATTAATTACTCAATAATAAATTATTATAAAGATTTAATTAATGAGAAGACATTTTGTTCAACTCACATTACTAATTATTAAAGTATTTACATTTGCATAGTATCAATTTAAAATTATTATTGAAACACCAACGTAACAAAAATTGTCATTTAATGATAAAAACAGAGCTCAAAAATTAAAATAATGAAAAAGTGACTCACGACGAAAAAAATATATGAAGATCATACATTAATAATCTTTGGCGATTATTATTGCAAATATTTAAATGTAACTGCCGATTTACTTAGTTTTTAAAAAGTTAAATTTAAAATTATAGCGTCAAACAGAATAAAATAATAACCTTTTTATAATTTCTTCAGAGTCACAGTGGCTCGGGTGGTAGGACTCGAGGCTCCCAATTTTCGGGCCTCGCGGGTTCTCGATTTCTGAGCTGGTACCAATGGAAAAATCTTCTATGTACTTCTTCTGTAGCTCTGAGGGGATAGAGTACAAAGGCTGAGTGCTCTGAACAGCGATGGTGTGTGGTATTCTTGTTAAAAAATACCAAAACTACTGTGTAATTTCTTAAGCAATAATTAGCTTAATGTCGAATAAAGCTAATTCACTTTTTGCGTATTTTAAGAGCCCGAAAATAGTCGAAAGTTCTGGTATAGTTATTTTTGACAAAAAGTATTTTTTTTAAATTGAGGGGTTGTTTTCAGAGTTAGGGGTTGATTTTGGGATATTGATTTTTGCGTATTTTTTGCGAGCCCGAAAATAGCATTCAGCACTTCCACCTAAATTTTGTTTTTTTTTGAGAAAAATAAAAGAGCTGACAAATTTTCATTACCGCTCAAAATTAGCCCGAAATTCTGCTTTTTTCTTTTTACATCAGCTTTGAATTTTGATTATTTGAGAACTTATAGTCGAAAAATCAATTTTACTGTAATTATAAAAGTACACGAAGCTTGTAAAATTAAGATAATTCTTTAAACCCATGTAAGAACTTCAACTTGGTATACAGTGGAATAAGTACGTCAAATTTCATGAGTTTATCTGCACACGTTCTTGAGATATTGCAGGATCGTTAAAAAGCGTGATATACATATATACATACATAAACAGATACACAAACATTCATCCGGGAATTTTTGCAGGACATACCATAAGTCCATTGAAATATATTGAAAAAAAAACCTTTTTTTGGAAACTGTATTTTGTCACCACTAGAAAGCTTTCTCTATGAGGAAGCAAAATGATATGAAACATAATTATTGGTCTGAAAAATATCTACAAACTCTCCTTGAACATTTTTTGATGTTGTTAAAAAATAAAAATTTTCCCGTCAGTTCAGAAGGTGCAGATTTTATGTTATAAGGATTGTGAGGCCTGTATTTGAATTTGACGCAGTAGATAAACTCATACAAGTGGATAAATCCACGCTTGGTCAGACACCGATAGAGAAAATTGCGGAACGTATCACAGAATATAGCTTATTATTTTTGAGCCCTAGAATAATGATTTGAAAATGCTTTCAAAGAGAGTGGAATACGCCTTTCTCAGGGAAGTATTTCGTCCTCGTAAAGTCGTATGACTTGCCACCAGCTCTCAGCGGTTCAAGAACGAGGAAAAGAGTGAGAAAGACAGCTCATGGAGAAATTATTACAGCAATGGAGATGGAGGAAGGTGAAAAGAGCTCTGGATCGCTGCGAGGAAGTAAGAAAACGTTATTGCTGAACGTAGGTGCTATCCAAGCGATGGGTTATATTCTTGAGCGGTGCAGCTCGTTTTATAGGCGTACAGGGTGAGAGATAGGTTTCTATGATCGCTCGGGGAAAACGGGAACTGCTGGATCGAACACTACCTTGCGTCTCGTCCTACAGGAAGTAACTCCCTGGTTGAGACTCTTCCTTGAGCCTTCGCAACGAATCTCTCAACGAGTGAAGAAATGAGACTACGCCGCAAAGGCATTTGCAGAGGGGGAATTCTCAAGAAAAAGCATTAAAAGGAGACAATAGGCATGTAGAAATTAACCAAATCTTTATGTTAGTTCTTTTATTGTCGTACTTTGTTATTGTTAATTTATTTTTCTACTAAATTCGTGAAGTCCCGGTGGAGAATGAAACGTAACTTTTATGGTACTTCCCACTAGTTTAGAATAAAGCCTTGATGGTTTGTGTAGAGTTTCAAGACATTTAGAGCTGAACGATCAAAATTTCCTAAACGCTGACATCATCAACAACTTGGAAGTCCAGGCTCTTCTGTTCATACCATTGTCGTGCAAACGTCCACAAACTAGAGCACACTAAATCCAAGTGACGAGTGCTATGAACGTGCGCGATATTGGTTCGGGTTATTAATACTGTGACGTCCATTGTCATTGCGAATCACAATAGGCGGTGCTAATAGCTGGCCGGAGAAGTTGTAACTTGGTTTAAGCCATTGTGTTCGAAATTGTCTCTTCGTTCTCTGAGTTTCTCGTCGATCCATATCCTTTCGCTATTAAGTTACCACACACCTACCTGGCTATAAAATTTGAGACTTCATAAAAATCAGTTTTTCAGATCTGTAGATTAAAATAGAAATCAGTGAATGCTGGTACATGGTGATGATGGAGTCACTGAAAATTGAGGATAAAGAGGAAAGCAAAGGAATGCTCTCTCCATCGCGTAAAGTAATATTCTTTGAGTCCTTTGCAGGCTAAGGCGCGAAGGGAAATTTCGAAGGAGGATGGAAGAAGAGCGTCTTAGAATTATTTCCTCAGAAGAGACTTAGACGGGTTCACAGTTACCAGGGGGTGAGTGCAAAGCCCGAGTCTAAAGAGGACTCATCAGACAGACTGTAGTCGTTGAGACGATGCTCGTATTTAGTACAATTAGCTCGTATTAGCTTTTGTCGAATTCTTTGCCCTGTCTCGACCTGCTCTTCCGCTTCAAGAGTATTATCGCATTTCCTATTTAATAAAGTTTACGGCACAGAGAAGCAGTATTCTATCCAAGAGACGTTTCAAATATTTAAGCAATCTGGAACGACATTTTCTGTACTTGAACATTGTTACTTGAAAATCATTATGGTAAATCAGTATTTTTAAACTGGAAAGGAATAGTTTTGTCGAGCGAGCGAGTTCCTCGAAGAAAATATAGTGCTAGGATTTTGTGAATGAATCTAAAATCTATCGAAGGGAGGAACGTAGTCTCAGAAACCCATTTCGAAAAGGCTTATGCAGCGCGTTTTGGATACAAGAGACCTCTATTCGGTAGTTCAATGGGAAGCCATTGTCGCTGGCTCCTAGAATGACCATAAATATTCTACACCTCATCTCTCTCTCAGCCGCATCCGCAACTCTGGCGGCTTTACTCTCGCAATATAAAAGCACGGGTATGTTCGTCTACCTCGTTCTCGCTAGCATCACGCAGTAAAAAATTTCATAAAATTCGCAACAGATCGCTATGCCCCCTCATAAACGTATTATTATCAAAGCCATATAATCTTCTTTCCAGTCCGTTACATTTTAAACAAAAAAGAGCAAAATAAGAGAAACGAGGTAAGTATGAAATGATATGAAATTTTAAGTTAAAATTTATTATTCTCTCTTGGGTAAATGGTGGAAAAATATATATCGTTTTGATATTTTAAGAGAAGAATGTGTTCATAAACTGCTGATAATTTATTATGGACAGTTGTATCTTCCCTTCAAAGTCTATCAGATTGACGTTTAAATACGAGGGTCGATAAGTACATGAGCGAATATGGTGATGTGTCCATCGATATGCTGATAATTAATTTCGAAGTTCATCCTCTACCTGCTCCAGCGAAAAGCAAATAATTATCGTACATCTTAATAACTTTTTTAATCACGTCCTATCACGCACGGTCTAAATATGTAACACGCTGCATGAGTATCCTACAGACATGAATCGGAAATAATGTATAGTCTTCATTGTTCACACCCTAGTGGGATCGATTTGAATTCCCAAGATAAAAACGCCTCTACTTTAAAATATTAAATATCTTAAACAAAAAATTCTTAAGAGGGTCTCTGTTCATTTACATTTTTTAATGATTATGTAAAGGGTGCTTTTGCATTTGCAATGACAGACACACAAACGACAAATTGTACTAAGCATCCATTTTTTCTGCCTTTAAGAATATAAGGTAGGAGAAAAAAGGAAAAATCAGTGTTTAAAAGCTTTTTTGCACCAGTTGCACACTCCCATTCGCTTTAGGAAAAACGCCTCTTTGGTTAACGTTTCCCTTTGTTGGCAAGTGCGACTGCGTTTGCGCTTTGCGTTCATGTGGAGTAACCCAGGTTTCGTCTCACGTACTTTGTTTTACATCGTTTGAATTCTTCATCGACTAGCCTAAGAATTCTTACATACTCATTCACGTTTCCACCTAAATACGCTGCTAATTTTTTTAAACTGCATTGTATGATTTCAAATCATGGAATATCATAAAATTCATTACAGAAAATGTTTCCTAATAATACCTACCCGCCTTATACTTACTATATAATACGTACTGTATTATTTTATGTATTACTAAAAATAGTTTTCCACCTCGAAAAGTTTTTATAAAGTTATTAACTATAGGTTAACTATAGTTAACTATAGGTTTTTATTAAGTTATTAACCATAATCGACAAATCGAGCAAGCGATATAGTGGCTTTTTGTGGTTCGACTGTGGATTCTTACTGCCATTCTTTTCACGACTTCTCAACACTCAGATAATCAATTACCATGTGGGGTGGCTTTTAGGGGTCGTTCCGGGGGTTTGAACCTACTGTATTATTTTAAGGACTACTAAAAATAGTTTTCCAAGTCGTAAAATTTTTATAAAGTTATTAACCATAGGATTGTTTACTCGATTTTTCGATTTTTATTAAGTTTTTCGTATGGGGTAGTTTTTGGGATTGGCTGCGGGGGTTGATTTTATTGTAGGATTTCTCCGCATGATTAGTGCTAAAGGGTTGGCCAATTATTTCGCTGAATAAATGTTAACTTTAACGACTTTTTTATTTTTTAATAAAATTAATTAATCTTGAAGGTTATCAGTTGATTTATTTCAACACAAGGAATATTTCTTCTTTTTGCATCAGCTTTGAATTTTGATTATTTGAGAACTTATAGTCGAAAAATCAATTTACTGAAATTATAAAAGTACATAAAACTTGTAAAATTAAAATAATTTTTTTAAACCCATGTAAGAACTTGAACTTGGTATACAGTGGAATAAGTACGTCAAATTTCATGAGTTTATCTGCACACGTTCTTGAGATATTGCAGGATCGTTAAAAAGCGTGATATAAATATCCAGACAATTATTCAGGACATCATATTTTTCTGGAAATTGGATTTTGTCACCACTACAAAAAACTAAAATATTAAAAATTTGTTTGGATCATTCAACGAACGTTCGAAAGAAGAATGCTTATCTTACATATTCACTCACATTTCCACCTAAATACGCTGCCAATTTTTACAAACTGCAAATTACATAAAATGCATAATAGAAAATTTTTCCTCTTCAAAGCTGAAGTCGTAGTAATAGGTTGTCCGCCATTTGACTATTTTTACAAACAGTGGTTCTTTGCAGAGCTAACACGAAACTGCTGATATACTCGTAGAATTTTTCTACATCTTCCAACACCTATACTTATAATTCTTCTTTATGGCGTATCCGAATCTGGTCTTCGGATGAAAAGGTCGGACGTGCCATGGTCATAATTACGATCTCAACGATGAGAATGTGCAAGGGGGCTGTGGCGAAGGTACAAACGCCTTGCGTTCACCTTGTAATTCTCATTTTCAGGTGAACGAATGATATTGTAAGCGCTTAACGGCTCGAATTATGGGCCTTCCATCATCGCAAAATAGACGGCTTATTAAAGGCACTTTGCACCAAACTTACTTCACGAAAACCGAGACGTCGACTGCTAATTTGATATAAAAATAAAATCGCCTTCAAGAAATTCTACTATCTTCATAATCTTTTTCTCAACTGAGAAACTACACTCGGACCTCAATAAGAGGCTGCCCGTACCCTGACTTCGTTAGTTCGCTTCAGTTCACCAGAGTTCACTTTCAGTGCGAAATGCAACTAATCAGATGCAACCATTTTTAAGAATTTAAACTATTTCTAGAAATTTCAAAAAATTGCAGTGAATTGAAAAAAATTTCAACAGGTTTCCATTAATTTTAAGAGATATTTTATACGCATTTTAAGGGATCTTAAAGTTCATCCTGATGGCCAACCGAGACGAGACTCTTATTGTAGTCCGAATGTATTTATAGCTTCGAATTGAAAAGGTATTTAAATGCATTAAATAAATAAATAAATAAATAATTTTCAAAATTAAAAAATAATAAATTTCAACATCCCACTTTGCTAAAAATTAGTAAGCAATGCGTACAGCAGGCTTTGGCTTTAAGATTTTTAAAATTTATTTATAAAAATTATTTTAATTACCCAACAGCAATATCATTTAAATAAACTAATTTTTCTTTTTTTTTCCAATTTAAATAATTGTAAAGAATTTCCAGGTATTCTTTGTGATTCTATTTGCTTCTAAAGATTTCAAGGGATATTCAATCATTTCAAAGGGTTTTGAAAGGATCCTATAGAAACCTTAAGAAATTACAAGAGATTTTTATGATATTTAACAAATTTCGTGGGATTTTAAAGGATTTCATTACATTTATGCAATGTTTAAGAAAGTTTGGGGAATTCAAAGTATTTTAAGGGATTTTGAATATTCTCGTTTAATTGTAAGATTTGTCAGTGAATTTTAACGGCGTGTGATAAGTACCATAAACCCTGCGAATTTCAAGAAGTTCCAGCGAATTAGAAGAAATTTCATCAGGTTTACATTAATTTTAAGAGATTTTAACGTATTTGAAGGGGTTTTAAAGTTCATCTTTGAATTAAAAAATATTTGAGCAGATTTAAAAAAAAGTTTTAATACAATAATTTGAAGACATTTTAATAGATTATAAATTTTATCATGGAATTTAAAGAAATTTCAAGAGGTTTCTATTTAAACAGAAGTACCCGACGTCTAATCTGATGAAAACTAAATTTTTATTTTTTTATTTTAACTATAATAAATATATTTGAAGAAAGGTCAAAAAACAAGTTTTTAGAACATTTTAATATGCATTAATCCACAAAAAACTGCAATTCTTCACAAATATCACATTTAATACATTTATAATCATTTCTATTGGAAAATGGACAGTCTATATGTTTGAAACATAGTTGACGTAAAAAAAATTAGTTTCTACACTCTTTGATATTACCATAGAGGAAAATAATGTGATTTAAGAAAATCGTTTTTCGTGAAGAATTGCAATTTTTTTGTGGCTTATAATGCACATAAAAATGTTCTAAAAGCTTGTTTTTTGGCCAGTTAAAATAAATTTAAAAAATAAAAAATTTAATTTTAATCAGATTAGAGTCTGATACTTCAGCCCAATAGGTTCGTAGGATTTTTAAGAGATTTTAAAGTTCTTCGTGTAATTTAAAAGATTTCACACGATTTTGAGGAGACCCGAAAAAAGATTATTGGATTAGATGGTCAACCGAGATGAGACTCGTATTGGAGTCCAAGTGTATTTATAACTTCGATTTGAAAAGTTCCTCTCCTCTCTCTTAAATAGCTCTACAAGTAAAAATTTGCTAAAAAGATTCATTCATGAAAATCATTGTAAGGACCCGACAGCAATATCATTGAAATAAACCGAGTTTTCTTTTTGTTTCAATTTAAATTACAGGAAGGTGAGATTTTGATTGGTGGGTTTAGTGAGCGTTGGTAAGAGTAAGAGAAAAAGGGTTGTTATCGCGAGAAAGGGAGGTGTGCCGAGTCTGAAGGAGAAAAGTGGAAGCAGTGGAACGTGTGAACTGACAGGGCTGCGTTTTGGATCTGGGCAGGCTTTCGTTTTCGCAGAGATCTTCTTTTTTTGTTTCTTCCATTTATATACCTTCGCGGAGGGTATACTTATGCCGGTTACTCATTTTTTCCCAGCCGTCGGAGAGAGACTTCTCTCTCATTCTCTTCTCACCCCAAAGGTCTCGTCGTGCTTAATTTAATTGGTATCGACGCCATCGCCCAAATGAGCGGGAGGCTAACTCGAAAGTAGCGAGATATCATAAAACACTTTGTAAAGTATCGCACATGCCCTGAAAAAGGTGGTGATTATCAGAAATTTACACTCCAGTTCAATCATCGTGAAAATGAGACATAAGCAGCTGTTCTTGAAAATCGTTTACCTTAAAAGTGGCTTCAATCTTTACGCTCGATTACTTATTGAAAATTAACTACATTTTTGTATTAAAACTCTTGTTCCTTCGGCAAGTGGATATAAAAGAGTATTGAAACTGAAATTATACATATTTAATTCTCATTCCCTAAAAGGAGCAGTGAGTAGTGAGTACATTAGAGTGCACAAGATTTTAGTGAGAGCTAAAACACTGAGCTTTCGATCTACCAATATGAAACCCCCGTTTTATTTTCTATTCCTTTTTATGACTCTTACTTCGCAAAAAGCATTTGCATTACTAGCTCCAGGGTTAAATGCATGTCAGCAAGAATGTTTCTCCGGAGAGCGAATAGATCAAAATCTCTTATCTCGCGTAGCGAAGCACTGTTTTTACGACTGTCCCTTTAGAGCCAAGCCTTTATAGTCTCGATGTTTGCATACTTTAGTTGAATCCTGCTAGCGCGACTCGTTTCGAGGAAATTGAAAATTAAAAAAGCCTCCAGTTTTAAGAGGATGTAAATCTCGACGTAATAATTTATTTTTGTAATCATGGCCAAGAATAAAGGTAGATGCTTCACGCCACTTGCTCATTTTAGACGAAAAGTTAAATGATATAAGATATAAGATTTTGCAACTTATATAGAGGTTTGGAAAAGTCTTTTGTTGTGAAAGGCGTCTTCAAGGAAGTATTCCAAAGCGTTTTCAAAACAGTATTTTCAAAAGTGATCATACATACAAATTGCTTGAACGTTTTACAATGCTCTGGAAAGTGCAAGCGAGTTTCCCTTGAGAGCTGGTTTCCGAGCAAGCTTTTTTCAAAGCCCTATCTCTCTAAGTCTATTTCTCCGAGCTAGGAGAGATGAGGGTGGTTGGAAGAGAGAAGCAGCAGGGAAGAGATACATAAGAGAACATTCCCGGTTTTTAATAGGAGCTGGAATTCTTTCTGATGCTGGAACATTGCCAGCTTACATACGACTCGAAGCCACCCTTGCATGTAACGCGTCACGACAAACTCAAATATACTGATCGTACTTTACTCGAGAAAAGAGAGACATGCTTAAGCTCTTCTTCCTTCTTCGTTAATAATCGCCATATAGACAACAGACGGAGTAAATTTCAAATCACTGTGTACGCCTTTAAAGCGGCTTGTGTCATTCTCTTTATGTCAGTGTCACGTCAGATTATTTCTAAAACTGTTTCTCTCTCTTTATGTTTCAGGTGAGTTTGAATTACTGCTGGTAAACTATTTTGGCTTCAACGAGTGAGTAAGATGTTATATTTGCGAAATTCTAGAATTTTCTAAATGAAGGGCTGTGTAAATATGAAAATAATATGAAAATAATAGTCGAAAGAATTATGCATCTTTCCCATCAGTTGCTGTCTCGCACGAGGTTCGTATAACAAATGGGCCTAAAGTGTAGGATGGGGAAGGCCTTGTCTCATGGTGTCTTGTTCCATTTTCGCGCGCACTAATCATCCACATTGACAGGCTCGTTCCGGACAAAAACTTGCTTTAATTTTGCTGCCACCGGCTCAAACCCTCTTTCTAGACCTCCTTTCGTTCAGTTCACAGGGCAATGCAAACGACAGGCGACTGATTTACTCGCGCGTGATTTTTACTCACTCACAATAATGATGCAAGAGTATGAGTAAAGAGGGCTCTCATTTCACGGAGGCGTTGACCCTCGTGAAAACAAACTTAACATTTTTTTTGTCTTAATCGACGTGACTCATAAGAAAACCAAGCATATTAACCAAGAATCAAAAAAATAATCTAATCCGCTCTATCGCCCGTGCAAAAATTGTTATAGGGTCCTAATAGGGTCTTGGTCAGGTTTACCCAGTTCTAATGTGATCCTAATGTAAAACTATTCTGGATTAATTATTTGCAATATTTTATTAGTTTAAACTTTTTTTTAAGTATTTCAAGGGATATTAAATGACATTAAATAATTTTAAAGGATGCTAAATAAACTCAAGAATTTAGGGATTTTCAAGAGCTTACACACGATCTAAATAATGTCAAGACACCTTAAGGAATTTCAAGAGATTTTACAAGATTTTAAGGATATCCAGATTTGCTGAAGAATTTCAAGAGATTTTAGGAATTTAAGGAATTTAAAAGGAAATTCAATTTTGAAAGATTTTCAAAAGATTTCAAGTAATGGGTTGAAGTTTCATACGTCTAATCAGACGAATTTTTTTTTTTTCGTCAAAGATTTCTCGTCAACAATTAAAAATATTGTTCGCAAAAACACTTCCCATGTTTTCTGTTACAATCAACAAATTATTATAAATAAAATCAATTTTATTAGTAAGAATCTTTGAAGAAAAAAACGTCCAAACTTTTTAGAGTTGTTAAAGAATGTGAAAGGATTTCAAGAGATTTCAAGTGATTTTAAGGAATTTAAAAAAATTCACGACACTTTGAAGATTTTGAAGTGCTTTGATAACAAAAAATGTTTTCGCATTTTGAAAAATATTCTAAATCTTTTGAAATCTACTGAAATTAGTAGAAATCCTTTGAACCATTTACAATATTTTGAAATACTTTGAGATCACTTAAAAACTGTTGTAATATTTAGCAATCTCTTTAAATCTCTAGTTAATACAAATTATGAAAATATATAACCATAAAATGTAGTTTAATAATAATTTTCATGAAAAACTTGTTGAAAGTTCCTAGAAATATGTCTGTTTTTGTAAACAATATGCATATTAGTTACTTTTCCAACTATCTTTTATATTTTGATAAATAATGAAGTGTGGGAAATGTTGGGAATTCTCTATTTTCCCCTATGTTAGATTTTGACGAGGAATCATTATCAAGAATAAATTTTTGTTGAAAATAGAAATTCCAACCAGGGCCTCGTCGGAACCCTATATTAAACGGGGCTAAATGGGGCAAGTTCTGCACAGGCGGTTAAATTTTGGAATTATTTCGATCGAAAGAAGAAACTCTGACGAAGAAACTTGAAACCATCAGATTGAATAGACTATCGAATCAGATTGAGCTAGAGTTTGAAGAATTGATTAACAGAATATTGGATCTTAATGAAAATGTATCAAGGTAGAGTAGGAAGTCACGGTCTGACCAAGCTGAGGTCATCAGCTATCAGGTCATCGTCTTTTGCTGCTGTCGATAGCCCTTTTCCTTTTGCTACTCTTTTTAAGTCGCCTTTTCTCAGTTCGCTTTTCTCTTTCGCTCTCTCATGCGTTCCAGCTTTGCCCTCACGGTCCACAAGGCGCATCTCGAGACCTTAGATACATCCCGTGCCCGAAGGTACTCGACCAAGCAGAGCCAAGGCAAAGCAGCCAAGTACTATCTACCATCTGGTATAAATCAACTCAATGCTCGGCTCTTAGAGAGTTCGCCCTCCCCTAAGTCCATATTGCCTCCTTGCCTACCTACCTCCTTACCTTCTATCCTGACTTGGACTTGGAGAGAGCCGCTATCCGCGATCTACTGATTATTAATTCAACTCGCCCTCCACCCCAGGTACCTACTTGGCACCAGGATCAGCACCAGCAGCCTTCTTCCGCAACTAGGGACTAAGTTCACTCAAGAATTCCACACTTCCACAGTTGCTGAGAAAAGGATTATCGCCTCCAATTGTCGGCGAGTTTAGTAGGTGTATATATCGCATCCATCCCAAGTGCAACTTACACCTCTCTTGACGATGGAGAGATCTCAGAGAGTCGATGAGAGAAGAAGAAAGGATGGATGGTGGTTCGATGAGAAGGAAGCAAGAAGGGAGAAACACCACGAGACCCATTCGTGGTGTTTGCTCGCTTGGTGTATACTTTGCGCTTCCAAGATACCTTGATACGAACCTACGTGCTCCTCCTTCTCGCGGTATTCTCTCGGTTGCAAAGATCCTTCGACGGAGATCAGACAACGGGTGTAACAAAGGAGTATCGTTCGCGGTATGTACGCTCGGCTGAGAGTGGTGGAAGCCTCACTATCGCGTTATCGTAGACGCGGAAAAGTAGATCTTCCGCGGAACTGCTCGGGCGATAAATCTAACAAGCTGCGAGCAAGACTCATGGCCCTCGCGCGTATGATTCATGATTCTTGGGCAGAAAACACTCGTGTCATTCGGCGGCGCTAGAACTTTACTTTACTGAGTTAGGTCCCTCGACCCCCTTAGGGTCCACGCAATATCGAAAGTGCATCGTCCAAGAAACCATTCCACAAAAAGCAATTTTTTAGCTTTGGACTTCAATTCAATCAATTCAATTCTCCTATTCGATCCTAAAGTTCGAGACAAGATACAGCACGTCGAAAACAATTTATCAGAGTTTCCATGATTTCCATACCAAATGTCACGTTTGTTAGCAGAGTTATAATTACCAGAACATTTCAAGAGATCTCTAAAGTCATTCTTTGGATCTCTTGACACTGCTTTATGCACTGCCTCAGCAGACTCTGCAAAAACTTGGCCCACGGCTTATGCCTAGTTTACATAGACTCTACGTCAGTATCTAGGACTTCTATTTACATACTTATGAATACGTCGAGAACGCTTTACTCGCTTGTGGATGCGCGTAAATGTTAATTGCGCGGTAGCCTTGGCTGTCCTTCCACACTCCCCGATGCTGTACCGTTTTACTGTATCGCGGTTTAAGAGGCAGGTAAGGAGTAAGAAAATGGAGTGAGGAGAGGAGGTCCATTGGAAGAAGGAGATGAAGCGGCGCTTGCAGGCACGGGAGCCACTTTTTCTCGAGTTAACACATTTTTCAAAACCCGCTGACAGCTATCCTGCCTTCCATAACCTTCTTCTTCTATTTAGACTTCTTCACCCTACCTTCTTCTGCAACCTTTGCATCCGTATACACCACCTTCCGATTTTTTAGTGCTGAGTTCCCTCAAGCCAAAGGGAATTATCATCTAGACAAATACAGTAAATTACTTTCAGCGATGTCTTCTTCTAGACTGATAAATGCACAATAATAATGATTTTTATTATCCAATTCTCTAGTGAGCCTAGATACATGCATCACTAGTCTACAATTTATTCCAGTGAGCAAATATAGAGTCTGCCGACCATTTCTTTTAGTCCGACATTTAATCTGGAAACAAGCCAAGAGCTACTCGCCAAATGAGGAGCTTTAATGTCTTTCTATAGTTGCATGATATGTCTCTTCTTTTGTGTCGGGAAGATATGCTAAAATATAAAGCTACAATGTTGGTTCAAGTGTAGTCCTTTAAATCAGCTGTCTCGGATTTATTGCCTCACCTAAAAATAATCTTTACGCGAAATCATTTAAAATCTGTAACTGACGAGAGTGTGAAGAACAAGTTTAAGAACCACCTTTCTGACGTAAGATCGATTCTTACTTCTGCGTCAAGTGACACGTCCTTTCTTGTCCAGGACACGATCCTTGATGTGAACTCGGAAAAAGTCCAAGTACTTCCACCTGCAGAAAACGAGCCGAGAACAACCAGTTGTAGTAACTATATAACGCACCCATGAACCACGTTGAACTGGAATAGCTTTGACAAGAAGTCCTGCTAGGATCTACGAGTTCTCAATAATTCTCTCTATATTATCTTACAGAATAAAGGGAGTTTAATGTGACAAATCTGAAAGCAGTGTAGAGTTATGATCATGTAGATTGATCATCAACTCTCGTCGAAATTTTTTCATCCATCATCATTAATGTTTCTTACTTTGCGCTCGAATGATCGTCCTAAGACTGAAGAGGAATATAAAAGAGGGGGCGGTTTGATCAGCCGACAACTAAAAAGCGATTAACACAAGAGTGCCTAACGCGCGCGTTAGGATAATTACACTCTCATCCAAGGTGCCATAACCGTTCAACTCTCAGCGGGATGTCTGCACCACGGAATCATGGTAAATCTGAAGCGCTAACTAACTGACTACCTTCTTCCTTTATAGCCCCCTTGTGCTCTTCTTCATCCCAGCGACGACAAGTTGATCCGCACGATCTTTTCTCTCATCTCCTTGAATTTATTTACATTCAAACAAGAAACCACCTTCATTATTTCGAACACCTTAAGTTAGGTAATAGGCTTAGTCACATTAGCCTATTAGGTGAAAAAATTCGTTCTGTAATTTTAGGAACTAAGGAAATAAGTAGGCTGTGTGAATGCTGCGCATCAGACATAGTTTTCTTGAGCACTTCTTCGAGGAAACATACGTGTGCCCGATAATTGAGTCGCAACTTAGAACCGTAGACGACAAATGATGTATCGACCGGTCGATTCATTTCCCCAGATAGCAGATCTATTCGATATACGAGCTTCGTTTAAACTACGCGTATGCGTGCACACGAATCAGCATGAGAGCATGTGTAGCGATAGGCACGAGTAAGATTATGCAAGGACTATTAAATCGGGCGAGTGCGCTTGTCAACCCGTGAAAACTAACTGCTCGCACCTTGCATCTGCATACTATCGAGATACGAACGTACGAATGCGACTCAAGTACCGGCAACTGCACAGACGCGACGTCGCCTTATTCGCGAATCAGCAATCGCCCTTTTCCACCTTTCTCACTGCTGAGGCTTTACTAGCGAGAAACCACCGTGCATTTGTCACTAGAGATATTTAAATTACACCCGATTTTTCTCGCACTTATATGATCAGAACTTAATAAAACAGACTCTTGCAAAAATTACCCCATTCAGTCCCGCTTAAGATAGGGTTTTCACGAGGCCCTGCGGTTGGGATTTCTATTTTCAATAAAAATATGGTATTTGTATACAATTAGGTATTTATGGAAAAACGACATAGTAGTAATACCTCATTAATACCAATATTCTTGGTAATGAAACAGGGAATTGAAGAGTTTTTTACGTCAAAATCTACCATGGGGAAAAATAGGGAATTCACAACATTTTCCACAATGAATTATTTGTGAAAATATAAAAGATTGGTTATATTTATAGATTGGAAAAGTAACTCATATGCATATTAATGCATATTATGGACAAAAACACACATTTTTCAGGAATATATGTTTCACAACAATTCTTAAAAATCTCTACAAAATCTAGTAAAATTCTTTTAAATTTCGTAAAATATCCTGATATTTCTTGAATTTCATTTAAACTCCACAGAATATCGTTGTATGTCTTATAAATGTATGAAAAATGTATGAAAAATGTATGAAAAATTTT
>JAUESI010000010.1:9212195-9224159 GCA_032275145.1 Synergus laeviventris
ACCATATATTTTAACAGCGGAGATGAAGCTGTGGACCCTCAATTCTGATGAAATACTTGCAAAATACCACAACGAGTACATGTACGTTAACGCAACTTCCCTTGAGCCTTTCAATGCACGTTAAGCTCTTCGTTACATGTAACATATGCTGTGCACATCGCAGGTATTCATTGAAATCATGTGTCGGCACATTTGCGTGCCATCGAAGGCTTTAACTCAAAGCCACAGTTGAAAATCAAGGTGCCGGATATGCATTTAACTATAGTGACGTTTCAATCCCTTGAAATATCGCGTGAAATTTAGTTTCTACGAGTTTCACTATTCGGCGAAATATCAGCGGAAACGCCTGAATGAGTCGGTACGTGCGCGCTTTGCATTTGCTTCAGATGCATCAATAGATAGAAGATGGGTAACTTCACAAAATCCTCGCTCACAGATGTAACGACCTGTGTTTTGGACTCGCTTGATGAGGCAGCTAGGTAGCTACTAGCTACCTTCCAGCAAGAAGGTTCACGAGTACAAGGACTTTAGACTTTGCGTGTTCACTCTATTGCGATACACCTTCTCCTTCCATATATATGAAACTCGCACACTTAAACATCAGCAGACTCCGATTCATTCGTGGCATGAAAGTCATGCTAACTAATTAGCGTAATGATGGGCGGTGAAATTGCTGCAGTAATTATTGGAACCGTGTCACATTGCCTCTGCGGGTGCGAATGTTGTGAAATGCATGTGTGTAATGCAAATTGTCACTTGACACGTCTTCGCTCGATTATAGGATGGTGCAATCATCGTGATAATGCAAATAACAGGATGTTATAAGAAAAGTCGGCGAGAGATAATGTCGTGCTAATATTATACTTTGCGAAATATTCTGTTCGAAATTAAAATGCCCTCTGCCTGATCAATAGCGTGGTCCTTATTTTCACTTGTAGTGAATTCGCTTGCTCATTGCGTTAATCTTCCCAAAAAAAGAAAGTATCACAAATTTTAGCCAAAACGGTTATTATTTGCCCATCAAGCTTTGATATTTCGCATAGAATTTACATGGGCGGAATCTTGCAAACACAAAAAATCTTCATAACGCTTTTGTCATTTTTATTCGAATCATTTATAGTGATCTTTGGGCCCATTTAGGTAGCTGCCATTGAGTTTTTGACAATTAAGATATTTTAAGCATTCCATTATGCAGATTTGGGATACTTTCTTTTTTGGGAATATTACTATATTCCACCCTTGGAAGCAAACGAATTCAAAAAACAACTTTGTGATGTTGTTCAAAGAAAGTGGCAAATATTGTAGGAAATTGTCAGGAAATGTTTAATTACCACATATCAAATCGTCTGACTCTCCCCGACTATTACTACTTACAAATCTAGGAGCATATTTTCGTCTAGCGCATTTGTAGATTTCTAAAGATAATTTGAATGTAATTATCATTTGCAGCGATTATATACGAAAATAAAATTTTTTTTAAATTGATTATACTTTCAAAATACCCTCTAAATTCTCGGTTGCCAGATACGGAGATAAAACTTTTTTGGTATCACACATCATCATTTGTTAGTAAAGAAATCTGACAATAGCGACTTAAAGGGTACTTTGAATTTTTTTTTTAGTTTTTTTAGACTCCGGGGGTTGTTAAAACACATTCGAGTGAAAAATCTATTGTGTGAGCATTTATTGTATTGTTTTATAGTCATTTAAGCAATAGAAAACGATTTATAAAGACTTTTTTTTAATTTTAATTTTCGTTTATATGAATGTTGTAAACGGTAGTTACATTTATTTTAGGAAATGGCGATTTTGAGAAACGAAGGAAAGTGCCACTCCCTAACTATGAATTAGTTAAATTTTACTAATTAATGGTAGTTTCTTAGTAATTCAAATGTAGCGAAGTCGTTTACTATAAATCAGTAAAAAGTTACTACTTTCATTTAACAACAAGGACAAACTAAATTTTTTTAAACTCCGTACTAAATGAATTAATAACACTATTCAATAAAAAATCTTTGAAATTTTTAGATTCCTCAAAATTTCGTAAAATCTTTTAGAAGTCATAACAATCTTTGCAAATCTTATGAAATTTCTTAAAATTAGAGAAATCCCTTAATATTTCATGAAAAAATTGTGTTCATTACAATTCTTAAAAATGTCTGAAAAAACTCCATTATATATTTATAAAATCATAAAAATATTTTAATATCCCTTGATAAAATTCCATAAAGAACTTCAAAATTTGACAAAATCCATTAAAATTGCATAGAATAAGTGAACATTCTTTACAACATTTCGAGATCCTTGGAAATCTTCAAATCTCTTAAATAAACGATAAAAGCTGAATAATATGACAAAAATAACATCGTTAGTTATGCAAAAAGTTTAACATTATTGATATTCAAAGAACAATTCAATTAATAAATAAAACTACTAAATAGATTAATGAGTTATTCTTACTACTTCACTTTGGTATTTTTATTTATTAGCAGAAATCTTAAACTGAGTGATGGTTGGAAAATAAATATTTTACTGCAATCTACTAACATAATTTCAGTCTAAAAAATCTTTACACCGCCTTCTAAATGATTATAATCTCACTGACAATTGTATTTCTTGTAACCTGATTGTTGCATGTATAATATTATTTTAGATTATTTTAAAATCGAACGAATAATATTACTTAAATCAAAGTCTATCACTAATAAAATATAATATAAGAATATAACATTTCATATTGATCGACAAATAAGCGATTAAAAATAAAATTACCTAGTACTCTGAATAAACATAGGTCGTAATAGCCGAAAAATGTTACCTGATCACACATAAATAGTCAAATAAAACAATATAATGCTCGCAAACCACCGTAAAATAATTCAAATGAACAAACGTACTATATATATATATATATACGTTCCAATATATAAATCGTTCCAAATTATCACATTGGGTGACACATATTACATGAAAAGATAAATGTATAAATATTTGTAATAAAAAAGAACGCTTCTAGTCATTTAAGAAAACGCAAAGATGAAAAGAACTATCCCTATATTATGACTGCATGCGATCCAGGCTGGTCAAAGGGCATGATCAATTTATCCACTTCAATGGTTCCAAGTTTGCTGTTTCTAGTCGCTCATCGTCCTGAGACTTTCAAGATTAAAAGTTTGCACCCTCTCTGACAAACATTGTCAATACAACTTCGTATTGCCTTCCAGCGTATGTTCTACATTCATCCTTATATTTTTAGTGCTCTAAAACATACTTCAGAAGGAATCAAATCGGACGCGGACACTTGGGTAACTTTCCTCGTTAGTCAAATTCTTACTAATTCAGATTATGAGAGCAGGATTGGGCATAAGTGAATTTCTCGAGGTTTTGGGCGAACTGACGTCAAACTGAAGGACTTAAAAACTAGGTGGTGCTGAGCGGAAGTGGAAGTTCCTCTCCTAGCAGGACAACAATGTCTTTGATGTGCGAAACACAAGCAAGCACTTGCAGGAAGATCGCCTGGGCTACTTTTGCGGGGCTCTGCAAACGGGCTAGCAAGCAATAATGCCCTTAATGAGGCTGTTTTGACGCTTGTTCGTTCAGCCGTCCCGCTGCAGCAGCCACCATGGCCGCTCACACGTATAACCGCATTGAAGTAATTGGCGCCGAAGCGTGGTCCGCCTAATTGCGCCGGATTCCTTGTCAAGCGTGAACATCCGATATCGAGGCCGCGTTCGAATACGCTCGACCACTTGCTCCTCTTGCACGTCCTCTATAAGTGGTGCATTGTCGGTGCTGTGCTGGTATCCTACCCATATGCGATATTGTTAGTACACGCGCAGCCCTTCTCGATGTATGCGTATTTTGCAACGAAGACGAAGACAAAATTGAGCTGGCGCGGTGCATCCATGCAGGCTTACGACATCAACAAGATAACCTTTCAAATCTGGAAATGCCCTGGGGAGGGAATCTGAGTTAGTTACCTTGCTTAGCTCTGTATGATTAAAAAACAAGTCCATTTAACCTCAAAAGATAGACTCGGCATTAAGAATTTGCCACTTTTATGGCACTGAAACTCACAAAATTCGTATTGTCAACAATGCAGTATATATCTGGTGATTAGTTGGCTTCAGTTAATCAGACGCAACCAATTCAAAAGTAACCAATCATCCTCGTGGCGCCTGCATTAGGAACGCTGTCGCACACGACCCTGACTTGTTTACGGTTCAGGAGACCCGTTAAGGGTCAAATCAAATTAGATGACCAACCGAGACGAGACTCTTTTTGGAGTCCGAATGTATTTGGATTATAGTTTTAATTACAGAAATGTCGGCATTTGTAGATCTGAAATTCTCTATATAGAAGCTGTTACCGGTGCCTAAAGGAAGCACTAAGTCGCTTGTCGTTCCAGGCCTTCACAGTGCTTTATTTCAGTGTAGAGTCTTACATTAAAGAACCATGTATACTATATGTTGAGTACAATGAACAATGAGTTATATGTACACGTGTTAGTGCCTGCATGAACGTCAAACCGAATCGCATATAGATAGGCCGCTGGCGGTTTCTCTATTTTTTGTCCACTTATTATTTTACACATCATCTACTGCTCTTTGTTCCTTTTATATTCCAGCAAAATGATGTTATGATGATCAGGAATTAAAATTTGAAATCGATCTGAAATGATCTTGATCTGAATGATGTTGATCCTTGAGTGAAATTTGTTATGCAGGCTATGTTACAAATTCGATTTCAGGTAGCTCAAACGAGTGGGTGTATCTTTGATACGGAAAGGGACAATGTCGAGGTGCGGTTCAAGCAGCCCAATGTCGCCTACGCATTCATGCTAAATTTATATTCAGTATTGACTCGGAATGTATCTTCGATGCTCTTCCCCTTTTCATCCTCTTCACCGTCTATTAACCTTCCACCCCCAGACAACTATTCTACCCTTTCCTCGTTCCATTCTGAATATGGAGATGCTGGTTTCGATAGGGGAAATTGGAAACGCTCACAGCTGGACATCCAGGTTGATTTGCTTGTTCTCTTCATGTTGGAATATTCTAGCTGTTACTCTCTCCTGCAAAAACATATTTTATTCGGTTTCAAATAGCAGATACATGCTTTTCTCAAAGTTTCATTTGTCTATTTTCTTTAGAATTATCCTACTTAGTAATATCTTATCACACTCTTGCATTTGCAGACTTTTTGCAAGGTGACCTAGCTCACAAATCCTCCACCGATATTTTCTTCGAAAAAGTTTACCTTCGTTAAATGTAACTTTTATGAAAACGATAAGAGACCAAGTAATAAAGAGTTCTTATTGCACAAGGACCAGGGAGCATTCCAATAAAGATTACGGAAGTACTTGATATTTTTTCCTGCCCAGTATGGTTTCCTGGATTGGCGCCAGATCTGTAAATCACTCTCGTGTTCAACTTCTTTGAGAGCCGCTGCAAAATTACTGAACGAGTAGTCGTTTTCGTATGTTGTCAGGATATCCGTAAGGACTTGTATAAAATACATTCATGTGAGAAATATCAACAATCATAATGAAGCATTGCAGTATCCTCGAACAGATTTTCAAACATCTGAATGCATAAACCTACAATTACTTTTTTTTTCTATCTCCAACGCTTTCTCCAGATATTCACTTACATCATCATAATAATAATATAGTAAACATCGAATCAAGCCAAATACGGGTTTAGAATCAGCAATACTGTCTCGATTGCGTATTCCTTAAATGTTATTATAACATACACACAAGGCAATTACTTGATCATCGATAAGACTCATCGATCGCTTCGTTAAGTTGGCCTCTCGAATTAAGCAAAATTCAGTGGGAAGGATGATCGATAACTGACACTTCTCTCAGACAGAATTATTCTTCCTGTCATGGCCGCCATTTTATTCGAGCGATACGTCGCGATAAAATTATCCTCGCAAGAGGAGCGCCTCGTCTTCGAACCGACTATCTTCATTCGCATCAGCACTTAAAGTCCACTCTGTGAATTTACATCCACACTTACAACGAGTCTGCATCATTGGCTTGCCGCCGTATCATCTTCAAGTTTCCAGTCTACCTCGTTGTCGATTTTGCGTGTACAAAATGCCTTGGGAAAATCATCTCGTACCGTTTCAGGGTTGGAATATCCTGAATATGAGGCTCCTTAGAATCAGCCAACCGCCTTCGAAGAATCGCGTGCTCACGCTGCACTTAGGAAGAAAGAAAACTAGGACTCGTCAGATGCTGGAAATATGATACTTTCCATCAACCATTCATTTTGAAATTACGATTTTCAGCAAGTCAGGGAAAACAAATCCTTTAAAACTTTTTGAAATCTTTTGAAAGATTTTCTTACATTTATACATTTTCTTGTATTAATATATTCTGATCTTGAACCGTATTTTGATCAACAACACTCGTAAAAATGTACAATATACTTTTTTAGAAGACGTCCATTGTGCTCGGCCGATGTTGCATAAATGTAGCACATGCAAAGCGAATCACGTTACAGAGATATAAGTACACGCATATAGAGGTAGGTAAAACGTAAAATACCACCGGATGCGAGAGGAGATACCGAGGCGTCGGAGTTCTCGCACCTGGATGATAACCAATAGGATACGAGCGATGGAAATTTCATTAAGGACCGGTTGTTCCGCCCTCGGATCACTTTATCCAACTGTTATCTATCTCACGAGCCACCCCTCCTACGAGACGACATCGCGGATTGTCGACACATTATATGTAAAACATATATTACGATCATAACCCTTTTAGGGTTGCTTATCGAAATTGCGTTGGATATTACCTGACAGCTAATGAATTGTTAAATATTTTCCTATCATGAACGAGAACATTAACTCTGCAATAAGTTACACATGGAAATTTAGAAAACATTTTTAGTTGAGCTGAAGTATCAGACGTATAATCTGAATATATATTTGAAAAAGGTAAAAAAAAACAAGCTTTTAGACCATTTTAACGTGCATGAAGCCACAAAAAATTGCTATCCTTCAGAAAATATGATTTTCTTTAAACGCATCAATTTCCTCAAAGAATGATGTAATCAAGTGTGTCGAAAAGTATTATCATAGGGTTTTATAAAATAATTTTATTTTATTTTAACTACGTTTCAAACACTGCCAAAATTGATAATTACTGCAATTCGAAAATGAACTGTCCAGTCTGAAAACGAAGGTTTCCGCACAATAATTATAAATTTTCACAGTGTTTGAAAAGTAATTAAAATAAAATAAAAACAGGTTTTAACACTCTTTCATATTAACTTTTGAATGGGGTTGGTAAAAATTGTCAAACTTTATTCATTTTCCTCCAAAAATTATGTTTTAGGAACATTTTTGTGAAGGATACATTTTTAGAGCTTAAAAAACGTTTCCCAAAAATTTCGAAATTGTATAACAACTTTTTTATCCTACACATATTTTGATCTTGAAATCCATGTGAACAAATCGTGAAATTGCTCAAAATTCCTAGGAATTTAAAATTTTAATTTTATTAAATTTAAATTAAAATTTTTAAATCTCTTATAAAATCATTGGAAATTTCATCAACTTCCATGAAATCCTTAAATATTGTACAAAATCATTTAAAAACTGAAAAACTCTTGAAATCCCATAAAATTATTAAAAATCTGAGGAAATTCCATGAAGTCCTTACAAATTTCAAAAAATTTTTAAAAAATAAGAAAAACTCTTGAAATACCTTAATAAAACTGCCAAAAAAAACTCAAAAAATATTTTAAAAGTCATAAAAACCTCTTGAAATCCGTTAAAATTCCTGAAAATCACTTAAAATTCATTAAAATTCCACGATAAAATTTAAAATCCCTTTATGTCTTTTAAAATTCATTAAAATTATTTAAAATGCCATCTAACTCTATAAAAACCTTTTAAATTTCACAAAATCTTTTAAAATTGATAAAAAATCTCTCGAAATTACATGAGTTTCTTTAAAATCCCACGAAATATCCTGAAATCCCTTAAGGTTCTATTAAAAAATCTTTTTAAAATATTAAAATAATATTAATAATAATCGCGTGCGTAACGCTCGGAATACAGTTTTTATTTGACTTCTTATTCTTTGTTAGTAACAAGTAATAATATTTTTCATGGTTTTGCTAACTTTTATTAAACCCTAAAATGTGTTATTTGTCCATTTAAAAAAAATGTATCTGAAATAAAAATTGCACTCTTTTATTTTGAAAATATTTATATTTTCAGAGTACCGTAGTCACCATATATTGTACCTAAAATTACAATTTTAATTAATCATGAACAGATTTCCTTTTTCTGAAATTCTGCTCAAGTAAAGAGAATAGTAACAGTCATAGGTTCAAAATTTAAGTTACGTTTTGAATTTTACTATTTGAAATAGTACTCCATTAATTTGAAACGTTTTTCTCTGTAAAGTTTTTTTGCTTTAATGCCAATCATAAAATAAAATCACGATTTGAGCCTGGTAATAAGAATTGCGTAAAAGAAGATACTTGACAGAAATGAATGAGAGAGATAAAACTCATTCGCGTATTCTCGTATAATACTAAAACTGCTTAAATTTTCCGAGTCGTTTGAGGTAGAAATATTTATTAAAACTGTTATTTTAGTGATGATGCGAATCTATTATTTATGCCTTTTTTATTCTTCTTTTTAAGAAACCATTCTCCAGTCCTGTCATAAAGCACCGATTGCAAAAAAAGCAAATGTCCTCGGCGCAAATGAGGCGAAGACTGAGAGTTCTTTTCTTTTTAGTAAAACAAAGAAAGGAAGAGTCGACGTAAGTCTAACTAGCCATGAATGAGCTGAATGGATTTCAATTTCATTGCTGCGATTAATACTCATCCAAATGAAAACTGAAGACGTCGACGTCGTCTCATACCCACGCAGAATCTTCAGTTCAGTTCAAGAAGTCGTAATAGTGAATAAAGCATTGTCCACGGGATATTGCCTCGCCCTATTATGATTATCATTTCCATTATCATTATTCTTGTTAGTACTTGCTATGGCGTCTGGTTCTTGAAGTTTCCTTTTTTAGTTTCTTTCATATCCTTCCTCAGTCTTTCTTGCAAAGCAACGCTTTTCTTTCTTTCGCTTTACACTCCGTTAACACATTAAGAGTAACAACGACAAAGAGAAAACGTTATTTATCATCGCCAACAGACATGCAGGTGGCGCAATTCTATCAGTCTTATTTACTCATGTTTAGAGAAAAATACTTACTATTTCGTCATCCACTCTGCAATACTTTGCTTCTTCAGTGCCATCTTCGTGTATGTGTGCAATTGCTTTTTAATTTGAAGATAAAATCGTAATAGAGTCGAGATTTCCTTTGAGCTTTCAATTATTCGATGCTAGTATGCAATTTACAGTAATGACTATTTCAGAACTTTTTAAGATATTGAAAAAAGCCGGTCAGGTGTCAGAGGGATCACTTTTTTTTCATATGCTTCATCCATCCTCGTAGGAGTAGGTACACGAAACCATCCATTTACCCTCATTTATTTGGCGGTAGCCTCGAGCAACATGATCTACCATTAGATTTATTCACGCTTTCAATCTTTTTTGAGCGATATATTTTTGCGGAGATGCACTTGTGGTCGAGAGCAGTTACTTTACAACGTCAGAGTTGGTTGGAGATGGTATGTCCACCTTGTCCAAAATAATGCGCATAAAATCATTGTCATCAATCATATATTATACTTTGATGGTCTATTTTAATCACATGTTATTGCATTATAATTACATATTAAGTAATTACATTCCGAAAGGGCAGTAAGATCTTTTGCGCAGAATTATTCATATGTATATGGAATGCATAATGATATACATAATGACTTTGCACATAGTGAATGTTCATATCAAATGTAAATAGAAAAGTAATTGCAACTGAGATTAGACACGTAGACACCTGCAATGAAAATGACCTTAAATTGTAACATTCCAGAGAGTACGTAACTTAAAATTTCGAGATTGACCACATAAAATATTTCTTGCACTGAACTCGGAATGATCGTCCTATCTAGCAAATCTCCATCTATGATAGAGCGCAGTAGTCTCAGTAGGTTAAGTGTAACCGCAATTTATGGTGGTAAATCTTCATTCCTGTATAATCGTTTCTGTAAAGTAATATATGACCAAAAGCCAAGATGTTTTTCGCATACATGCTTGGTACCACGCGATGAATATTTCTCAAAGCAAGCCCGACGTTGTATGAGATAACCCTGCACTGACTTCTCTTCCGGTACTTCGAAAAAAGTACCACTCGATCTTGTACGAACTCGACGAACCTGGAAGAAATTGCATGTATCAAGTTCCACCCGGACATTGGTTTCTGCACTCACTTTTCATTCTCGTTTTCGAAAATACCTGCAATTACTTTTTCAAGACTGATGTTTCTTTTACAACTCTGTTGTAAACATTACGGGCTTAAAATCCATTTCTGGAAATTATTACGAAGATAATCGATATCGGTCTTTATTGCGTTATCCCAATTTGGTAAATTGCCAACCTGCTCCTTTAATTATTATGTGATATAATACCTACTTTTCGCTTATTCTCACCTCATGTAATTTACAGGTCTTATTTTAACTTCGGATTTTCGTACCTCGTCCTTAAGAGTATTTAATATAGTTGTTTTGTGGACGAGAGACAAAACATGCGAAGAAAAAATGGAAGAAATGGAGATAGAGTGGTATTGAGTGATACCCACACTTAAATTATTGTAAGTTTATTTAATAAAGACATGGTAAATACCAAGTCTTACTTTTGTAGCTAGACCAAGAGTAAGAGCAATGAATAGTCTGCGGCGGAATGCAGTTCATAAGATGGTATATAAGTGACTAAAGGCAATACAGAAAACAGAACAATAAATTGTAGAAGAAGGGATGATGGGTCAATGGGATGGTTATCATCTATTGGCTGAGGAATACTGGTAGGAAATTTTGGATTCATTCATTTTGTGATGTAAGTTAAGAAAATAGCAAACATCTGGAAAACAAATTTATGGATTTCTCATTAGAGTAAGCAATGCTCATCAATCGATTGGTAAATTCTAAATTACCAGAACGTGCGAGAACAAATATGAGTTTAAGTGACTTGAAAACATAAAGCTTTTCCTAAATAAAACGAAAACCTCTGTCCAGTCGTTCCTAACATTAGTGTAGAATAATATGTTACAGCATCATTTTTAATAAGTTTCGAATTCAAAGCTTGCGTACAGTGCGTATATTTACTGAGCTATATGGTAAATTGTGAGAGATTGCAATCAGGAGAATCAAAATCTGAGTGCAAACCTGAAACTGCAGGTGAGTGGCGAGAAGACGGTTAGGTGAAGAAAGGGAGGTGCCAAAGAAAGCCGCGAAGTCTGAGTTGAGCGCGAAGGAAGCGGGACACAAAAGAGACGCGCCGCGGAATGGAACGAAACGGAATGCCAGCGGCGTGTGAATTACATTCCTGACACGGGCTAAGCACATCACCAACATAGACCTACCTTACCAAACACCTTTCTCGTTTCTTATTCTATTCCAGAACCAGAACCGAGACGAAGATGACCAGAGGCCTCTCAGACTCTTTCCTCCGATCAGTGATTTTTTGCTCTACTTTCTTTCAAAGGTGGCCTCAAATACGCGATGATTCGCCTCCGGTTAATCAAACTCAATACCATAACCCAGTTTCCAATTAAAGGCAAAACGGTCTAATTTTCCAAATCTTTTTTCTCACTCGCATCGCGAAATACCTTTCTCCATCTACTTTTCCAATTTATTTTCCAAAATAAAAATTACACTCGGTCCTTATTAGTAGTCACGTCTTGTTTGGTGATTTGACTCTTAACGGGTCTCCCGAACTGTAAACAAGTCAGGGCCGTAGGTACCAGCGCGGGTCCCACTCAATGTATTAAATATTTGCATTTTCCTATTGTTTTAAAAAAATTACAGAGTGGTTCCA
>JAUESI010000010.1:9224259-9236680 GCA_032275145.1 Synergus laeviventris
TACCAGCGCGGGTCCCACTCAATGTATTAAATATTTGCATTTTCCTATTGTTTTAAAAAAATTACAGAGTGGTTCCATTATAAATAATTTTTTTCTTTGTAAATTATAGTTACTTTTACATGTTTTATAAGACGACTCTTTTTTATTAAGACGACTTAATAACATAAATGTTTCTGCTTTCTGTTTTAGGTGAGTCCAATTGGTACTTTCTTACCGAGGATTTTCGTGAGTAAAGCACCGTAATCTTGAATCTTGAAATGAGACTAATTAACAAACAAAATTCGTTTTGTCTGTAATAAGTTTCCTTCATTGAACTCTGAAAGTTTTTTCTGCTTCTTGAACAGAGCTACCAGTGAGAACTGGGTACTCATAAACATATCCATGATTTGAAAAGGCACGCAAACAGATCTCCATTGTAATTTTAATGAGAAGAGGTTTCATATTCGAGAAATCTGTGTTTAGTTATGCATAGAAGTGTCCTACTAAAGTGAGTTGGTAAGTTGGTAGCACTGATTGCATGCACAATAGTCAGGTATACCTTCTCTCACGGGTGTATTACCTCTTGCTCATACGGGAAAATCTTGTCCTGAAGTCGTTAACCCGTATTAGTGTCATTGGTCGCAGACAGCAGATCCGTTGTCTAGAGACCGCTTCGGCGAATCGTGCATACACTTCCGTGTAACAGACCGGTATTCAGCTTCAGTCCGGTAAAGATTGCACGTTGCGAGCCTGCATCTACGTTGAGAAAAGTGGGATTCCCCTCGAGGTTTTCAGATAACATTGCTTACATTACGACCAATAATATTTCCTCAGCCATTGATAAGCCTTCCAGAAATTAAAGATGACCTTTTCAATTAAAACTAGAGAGAAGTTTACTTTATTGCAGACAAGCATGAACTTTAGATTTGACTCGTACTAAACCTGGAAGTGAAATTAGAATGACTTTAGGAATCCAGAACGATAGTTTTGGAAATGTTTCGGAAATGCTGAAAAAGCGCGTCTAGCAAGAGAATTTTTTTTGATAAGTGGTAAGAGGGATGCAATCGATAGAAGTGACCTGTGAATAGATTGGGTCACCTCACGAGTCACGTCTGAGGATCAGTAATGGTGGTATAGTTGGTAACGCGGTAACGACCGCGCGACTATATCCAACCCTTTCGCCGCCCGATTCGTGGGAATCGTGCTCGCGGGTGGAGATCTAAATTTTTCCCAAGTTACTAGATACACACCCAGATCGTGGATCTGAGATCGTTGTCGAGATCCCGATGATCGATCTACGAAGAGAAAAGCAAAAGAGATGACTCGACTTTTCTCAATCTTATATCTTCCATATTTCATGGTTATGGACATTATTACACTATCTTGTCAATCTGACATCTAATATTATTTATTGTTCGAAAAGCCAGCAACAAGAGAATATATAAGAATATATACATGAAAAGATTTATTGAGATCCAGCCATATTTTTGTAACTCACTTAATTGTTCAAGATCGACATTTGTCTTGCAAAAGAACTTCCAGAATTAGACAATCGTGTTTGTTCTTTTGCTCGATCTTATCTTGTGGACTTCCTTTAGCCTCACAGGAATCAGAATCCTGCCCATTGCATTAAACGCATTCAATTCGATTAGCCTAGCGTGGCCTTTACAATAGACTCACGGCTGGCTGATCACCATCGTTTTACCTGGAACTTTGTGAGGTTCCTTCATTTCCGCAAAGAAACTCACTCTAGTGAGTGAGTATACGCCAAAGAAAAGGGCAGAGAAACTTCTGGTTGTTGGGTTTCAGATTCATTCGATTGTCCTTAAATTAATTGAAACCTTTTCTTTCTCTCCGTCTCTTAGAGTTAGGAAACCTCAAACAATAAACTTCAAAGGTGCTCTGCGGATGATCTTAACTCTTGATTAACTTTATTTCATTTGTAGAAGGTAATTAGCACAATCAGATTTATATCTGCTCAGGAACGAGTAGTTTGTTACTATTAGGGAATATTTTTAATACTAAACCATTAAAACCAATACTACATTGTCTATTATTAATGCCGCATCATATTCTTAGACTAACTCCACTTATCATTCCATTGTTAATATGAAAGATTTCATAAAACTGTTGTTACTTCCTCGAACAATGTCTTCAAGTATTTAACTAATGACTGTAATCTCTATCACTTTAGTCTCCATCGAGCCTATATCTCTCTTGGACACATAATCAATCATTTAGATATAAGAGCTCTTTCTAAACAAATGATAAATTAGCGCGCGAAGACTTGCGGATGTTGGACTCGATCATTAGTATTCGCTACAGATGTTTTCGATATCGTTGTTTTGATCAGAATCTTTTTCATTAAGAATTTCGTCGTGGAAGACTGCATAGTCTTCGTAACACATGCCGACTTGAATAGTTTAATAATAGATAACGAAAATCGATCAGGTTCTATTCGTTGGTGGTCCATCTTCAACATCGACATTATCTGTCTTTCGGTACCTGTACATCGCTACCGATTCGATTTCAGGGCCTCATTTTGACATGATATAAAAAGTGGTCTACTCGGGTGCGTCGTAAAAGACTAATCAAGGTGACCCAGTTTTACTTGAATAGAATAACTCAGCACCGGTTTCTACACGCGTCAGCTGGAGTATCCTCAGATTGTGACAAATGATCTCGTCTGACGAAATCTTATCCGGAACGTAATACCCCTATTCCATCCTCATCCAAAAAAAGTTATTCAGGAATTTCTAATCCCAATAAACCAAAATTAATTATCCTTTCCAGAAAACGCTTAAATCACTTCTCACACCTTTAGACTGAAATATTTCTCTATAAAGAAAGAATAAGTGACTAAATTACCATCTAAGTGAGACGCTTAAAATATCACGAAAGGGCTAAAAACTGTATGAAGTATTTCCCAAACCCTCATTCTCATAATGTTTATTATGCATTGAGGTAAAAAAGAAGTTTAATTGCGAAATGGGTAATAGTCAACTGGCACTTCTGAGAAAAAAATAGTTTTATGGATGTGCACGCGATAGTTATAGTCCCGATAGTGAGAGTCAGTCCAGGTCACTATAACACATATATATGGAAGTAATTGAGAATTTCCGTCGGTCGATTGAGTATTATGTTTCGCGGCCACATAAGTGGTAGGTAAACGCTGTTTTCCCCGCGCAGGAAGGGCGATAACCATTTGCTAATCGAGGACTTGTATCCTTTTTTTTTGTTGACGGCACTGAGCAAGTTTTTCACCTCGTTAGAGACCAGTCCTTCCAGCAGCATTCTCGATCCGAGAGCCTCGCGATAGGACGTGTGCTGATGACAGTGATTATCTTACCTTGTTACCACCGTCCGTGCATCTTAGCTACTGCCAAGAATCGCACCACAAACCTCTCCTCGTCATCTAAATTATATATGGATTCAAAACTACCCTCTCTAACGAAAAACAACTCCACGAACGTTCATTCCTACAAGCCTCGAGATAGGAAAAAGTCAGATACTGATTCACTCGTTTACTTCTCATTCATCTACTTTTTAATTTTTCCAAGAAATGTGAATCGGTATATTTATATAGCGCGCCTATTTCTTAAGTAAGAATGAGAATGGATAGGTGATTGAATATACTGACCGCCAATCACCTTACCTAAATTTACAAGAGTATTACAATAGTGTGTTTTTATTTATTGCAGTGCGGCGTTTGTTAGTTTTTCTTTTCTGCTTTAGCTTTCTTTTCTATTACCTTTGCTTCGTTCGTTGACTGTGGTCTATTATTACACATATCATCGTCATGATGTTTGAATACACTTGATGAATTGGGCGATTTGGAAGGGATGAGGTTGGTTGTTGGGAATTATGTTATTGGGAAGCTCCCTAAAATTTATCCAAACGGAATTTAGCATTTTCGAGACCTTCAATATTGTATTGCACCAACACTCTCCGATCTTCCAGTATCCATCAATCAATCGACAAATATTATTGGTATATGGTATATGTACCATATATTCTGTAATTAAATCATGTACGTCTTTATCTATAGATTTTATTGATCTCAATGTTCTTATTTCATTGTCGAATTTTATTTTGTGAATTCTTATGCTTCATTTTAATTTTCTCAATCGATTCTACATTTATTACGGTTTATATTCACATTGATTTATATTCAGACGCTTGTGTATATCATTTAAAAATTAACCAGCTGATTTTGACACTGTGACATTTTTTATGTATCCGGCAATATTACATTTAGACATTTGAACTTATACTGATTTCTGCTTTATTACTTCCTCGATTTATCCTGACCCCATTCTATTATATATTGTTCACATCAAATATTATTTCTCTTTTAATTTCAAATTTAATCGTCAAAATTTTATCAAAAAACTTGAAAATTACCAATGATGGATACGAAAATTTAGTCCTAGCAAAATTATTCGGCTATAAATACTAACACACAATTATATTTATTCGTATATAGCACAAAAGTTCCAGTGAACGTTCCTGGAATATTCTAATGGAAGTTCGGAAATTCACGTTTACCTAAAATTGTTTTGGTAAAATTGACATGGTTTTATTTGAATTATTTTATTAATTACAAAATTAGCACTTTTCTAGAAAGTTTCCTTCCAATATTTCTTGAAATTTTATAACACAATAATTTTCCACGGACATTTCTCAAGAACACTCCCTGAAAGTGCCGGGAACATTTTTCGGAATATTCCGAACTTCCATTGGATTATTTCAGGAAAGGTTCATGGAAACTTTTATGCATATTGCTCGTAGAACCTGTTTCCATCCACAAAAGCAGAAACGAGAAAATGTCAATGGTTGTTATTTAAAGAATGCTCCTATCATAAAAACGAAGTTGCGATTATATCGAAAATAGATTCTCGCAATATTGAAATCTGATGTCACATTCACTCCTCACCTTTAGATTTATATTCTTTGTCTGCATCTCTCTAAAATTGAATCAGAGACTCCTTTCTCACGATTTTAATCAGTGAAAAATGAACTGGAAATCAGTGAAAAGTTACTGATATTTTCATTAATAGTCACTAAACTACTTAAAATTTCAGTAACTTTTCACTGATTTCCAGTAGATTTTTTACTGATTAAAATCGTGAGGTAGGAGTCACTGAGAATCTGTAGAAATGATTGGAAATCAGTGAAAATTCACTGATATTACACTGATTTTAATAAATTTGGAAGGATTTTAAAGTGTAGTATAAAAAACTGTAAGGATTTTCAAGAGATTTCAAAAATTTCAAGACAATAAGAAATTCAAGTAATCTGAAAACATAAAAAATGTAGATTCTTTAAAATGTGTTAAATCTATTTAAATTTCCTGAAATCTACTAAAAAAAACCCAATAAAACGTGATAAATTCAGTGTTGCTTTTTTGCAAGTTCACTTTTTTTTTGGAGGTTGCGGTCGATCTTAGAAACTAGGATTTAATCAATTGTAAGGATTTTAAAAGAGTATTAAAAATGTAAGCATTATCAAGATATTGCAAAAATATCGACATCTCAAAGAATTTGAAGAGATTTGAAAACTTCAAAAGAGTTTCAAGATTCTCAAGTTATTTTGAAATTTGAAAAATGTTTAAAGATCCTTTAAAATCTGTTAAATCTGTTAAAATGACCTGAAATCCATTTAAAAAAACGAATAAAACGTGATGAATTCATTGGGCTGAAATTTCAAAAGCCTTTCTTTAAAGATTCTCACTAATAAATTGCTTTTATTTACAATAATTTGTTTATTTTAATAGAAAGAATAGGAAATGTTTCTACAATCAATATTTTAAACTGTTGGTGAGAAATCTTTGATAAAAACAAAAATTCGTATGATTAGACGTCTGTAACTAACAGCCTAATGATGAATAATTCATCAAGGTCACTTTTTCGCAAAGTTCATCCTTTTCTTGGAGGCTGCGCTCGATTTCAGAATTTAGGACTGCGGCAAACGAACTTTCAGTGAAGTGGAACTGAGGGCGGGTTTTTGATGGGGAAAAGCGATATACGAGGAGTAATTACGAGTTAATGCAAGTTCTGCAGTGCAGTAATGTCTCCAACCGATTTCAATTCGAACTTGCAGAGATTACCCTGTACATTGGTGGCTGGTGGGTCTTTCATAGTCACATCAGTGGCTCTGGAATAGAGACGTGGTCAGAGATAGCCTTCCTCGATAGCCTCAGCTGCCAATTAGGTAAATTCAATATAATTAAGTATATTCTATCTGGCAGTGATCTCGCGGTCGCGCTAATCCAGTCGCAGTCGTGATCTGGTATAGCTTTGAGAAAGGATCTCCTGAACCGCATTCTACCCTTGAGCACATGAACTTGAATTCCTTTAACGCTGGATAATGTTGCCGTAATGTATAATTTAGCACTAATAAAGAATATTTACGTCCTCTCGTTAAACTTGAGGTTTAGTCAAGTATGGGCGAGTCACAACTCCAATGCGTCTAGTCCCGACGAACCGAGAAAAACGTTGTTAATAAAATTAAATTGTGTAGTTATTCCAACGTGGGACCGTCATGATTTTAAGATCTTGCGTCTTATCTTCTTAAGAAAATTTCAGTTTGTAAATCATAAAGAAGAGTGGGTGAATTCTTGTTTCATTTAAAATTACTGACTTGGACGAGGGGTTAACCACACATGAAATTAAGTGTACATTTGCACTTTATAATTCTTCAGAAATATCTGGAATCTCTTGAAATTTACGAATTTACTTCAGATGCTTGAAGTCGTTTGAAGTTACTTAAAGTCACTTGAAATCTTCTGAAGTCATTGAATTTTCTTTGGAAATATCTCGAAAGACACTTGAAGACTTAAAATTATTTTTAATCCCTTGAAATACCTTGAAAATGAATAATACTTTGAAATTAAAATCACTCTCTATTATATTAAGTTTTTTAAAATTCTACAAAGAATGTAGAAATCACTTTAAATCCCTTGAAATTGATTAAAATCACTTACAATTCTTTCAAATAACTTTAAGTGCAATGATATTCCTTAAAAATTTGTGAATTCTTAAATAATTCCTTAAAATTATTTTAGGTCTTCTAAAATGATACACATAACTTAAAAATTACCATCAAATCTTCAAAATCACTGAAAATAACTTAAAATTTTTGAATTGTCTTAAAATAATTTGAAACCGCTTTAAATGCGTTAAAATAACTTGAATTCCTTCGAAACCTCTTATAATTCTTTATTCCTTAGAATAACTTCAAATAATTTGAAATTGTTTAAAAGTTCGTGAATTCTTTAGAACCATTTAAAAATATTTTAAATGCTTTAAAATTTCACAAGCTAGCTTATACGTAAAAATTGATTATAATCCCTTGACATTTTTTTTTATAATTTTTGAGAACTGCAATTACTTGCAATTCTATAAAATCACTAAAAAGAATTTAGAATTACTTCACGTGACTACAGAGATTTTAGAATAATTCAATGACTTTAATAAATGCCAGGTGACTTCAGGAGAATTCATGAAATTTGGTGCACACAGAAACCTCTTAAAATATCTAAAGTCAGAATAATTCAATGACTTCAAGAAATTCCAAGTTACATCAGGAGAATTCGAATAATTTCAGGTGACTTTGAAGTCTCCTGAACTCAGTGAATTCAAATGAATCCACTTCAATTGTCTTCAATCTCCTGAAATATCTGAAGTCATTTAAATATAAAATAAAGTAATATGAATTCACATAAAGCAAATGAATTCACATGAAATTAAGAGATCTCACTTGAAGTCAATTGAAAACGCTAGAATTTTCTTGAAATTCTCTGAAACCAGTGAAATCTTCTGAAGACATCACAATATCCTGAAATAGCTTGGTGTATGTACATTTGTACAATCGATCGTCTGAGTTGTGAACCCCTCTGACTTGGAACTATTATGAATTTCAAATTTTAATATGATATTGAAGGAACTGTAGGAAAATTCCAGTGACAACAAAAATGAAAGGTCGCTGGATGGCAATCTGCAAAAAAAACATAAATTTCACATGTGAGGGATGGTATCGGCTTACGATAAGTAAAATAAATAAAAATAAATATGACGTACAGTTGGATGCTATGGAGAACATAAGTGGAATCTAAATTGAATGGAGAGTATCGCGTATACGGTCCAGCGTAGACACAAGTGGCAATCCGAAGAGGGAAAGTGCCGTCCGAATGATGATCTAGCTTTATTGTTTTCTGCCCGTTGGCCATCCGGTTTATACATATATCATATATGCATATATACATGACATATATATAGAGGATTTGAGTTCGTGAGCCCTGCACAATCTGTACATCCACGTCGTATAGTGGGCCGTTTGGGTTTTAATAATTCTACGAGAGAGGGTCACGATTGGGTATCTGTTATTCAAGTGTGTCCGCATTTCGCAATATCCGCGGGCTCCAGAAAACCTCTTTATGATAAATAAATAATTCATCTACATTGTTTTTACCAGAGTGCGACGGAAATTAATTTCTTTTGAATGCTGCATCGACGCGGCAACAATTCAACGCGTTATTATTGTATTTTTTAATACATTCCATGGTTAAAATATATGGGACATTTGCAAATAATCTGTTTATTCAATCCAATTTATGTTCTCAAGCTAAAATTGATTAGTGACAAATTGGCTACATTACTAAATTCGAGCAACGATGTAATTAAAACTCATATCTGAATTTGATCATACAATTTTACTTGATATTACTTACGTATTCGCAAATACATTCCTCTGAAAGTTAGTAAATCATAAATCACGAATTCGAAACGTTTCATGCGAAATTGTTAAAGAGCGAAGGCAGACGCAACCATATATTTTGAGGGAATCTCTTATTGTTATCATTACTACCGTAATTACCGATCGCACGCCGTTTATTTACAACTTATTTGCGACTTAACGGACACGCGTCCGCGGCGCAATGTACAAGCCTTCCGCAGGCAGTAATTACCAAAATTGACAGGTTGGCTGAGAAACGATGCGTTTCAGATGGATGATTGCACCGCAGACGTAATAAAGTGCGGAAGACGTTACTTCAGCTCGCGGTCGCCAATGTGGAAGGCGCTTAAATAGGTGCGCGGGTGAGATATATAGCTCCCTGAAAGTGCTCATTGTTATTAAGCACCGTAGGTGCGATATCGTAATCGTCGATCGTCAGCGCTCGTGGGGTTCTGCGATCGTGTGAATCATCGCACTGCGCTGTCGAAAAAAATTACGGCGACGCGACTATTATTCTCTGCCTGCTTGCAGCGCACCTGGAGATCAAAATTCGTACAAAAAGATATTAATACCAGCCCCGAACCATTCCGAGCACACTTGAATTATTACGTTCTTTTGTCGGCTTCCATAAGTTTTCAAACAGCAAAATAACAAGAATTGACTGCAAAATTGTGCAATATTGCAGAGTACGAGACGTGACGCTTCCCCCCTTATTTCGAACACAGAAGTGAAACGATCGTCGCTCTTTAGTTACTTTTAATAGTCCTCATATTAAAATGGTTGGTGCCTTATAAATGGTACTCAATATTAGGGGGAATTACTAATATGCAGAAAAATGAATCTGTTATTGTTACAGATTCAAATCTGCTGGACTTTATCTGTAAAATTTACAGAAAAGTATCTGTTAGAGTCATCTGTTCCCATTTGCGGCGAGCCAATGGATGCGAACAATGAGAAAAAGAATTTAGTAATAGGAAGAAAATAATTTTGTTAGTCTTTATGTTGTCACAAGCAAAGTGTTGTTGTTAAACCTATATTATTTCGATGTCCTAAAAAATTGTTTTTTTTGCTAAAATAATTTTTTTGAGTATTTTTGTCGACACAACAATTTTTTTTCTGCAAAAACTTTTAGTTCCGCAATAAAATTCAAATTTGTATTCTTTTAATAATTATCTATACCATAAGGAATAAAAATATTTTTTAAAAACTTTCCGAGGGTCCAATAATTTAAAATTTGTATTTACTTACCAGCAGAAACTTATTTTGCCTGGAATTTTAAGAGATTTCATAAGATTTCAAAATTTATAAAAATATTTCCAGAGATTTAAAGTGATTTTCAGGAATTTTAAGAGATAAAAAGACTTTAAAAGATTTCAAAAAATCTTTTAAAGATGCTAATTTGGAAATCTCTTGACAATAATTAAACTCTATTGAATTCTTTAGAAATCTATTGGGATCCCTTACAATCACTTGACATCACTCAAAATCCCCTGAAATTCCTTAAAGTCAATTAAAATCTGATGAAATCCTGTAAGATGTCTTCAAAACTTGCTTGAAATTTATAGAAATCTCTGGAACATTCTTTTCATAACTCTTTTAAACTGTTTTAAATATCACTTAAAATCTTTTTACAATTCTTTGAAGTTCCTTATTAAAATTGATATTCCCTAAGGTACCTAATTTCTCTATGAAATCCCTTGTAATTCTTTACAGAATCACTTCAATTTTGTATAATTTATCTGTGAAATGTAAAGATTTTATCTGTAAATGCAAAAGATTTGGCTAGCAGAAAGTCTCTGTAGAATCTAGAGAAATAATCTGCTGTCCCTATTCCAGCAGATTAATTCTGTAGATTGTACCGATTTTTCTGTAGATTAAACAAATTTTTTTCTGCATGGACGTCATTGAAGGAGGAAAAAAAAACTGGCGAAAATCGTTCCTCTCAAGAGTGGCCATGCTAGGAGTCATTCATCACTGATGGGCCAAGGTGGGTGTTTAATAACATATTCCGGTTTTGACACGTTGGCACATACCTGCATACAAGTCCAGAAGTGGAGTTGTACACAAACAGTTCTTAGACTGCAGGTGTGTGCGGACGTGTAAGTTTGTAGGTAGAGTGGTGTGTCAACAATTAGGAGGATCAGCGTTCGAAAACGTCCGTCCGATAACGCTACGAGGGTTCGGGATTTGGGATTGAGGGGATTGGGAGATCTGTTGTAGGAGCGCGCGTGGGAGTTTCGTGTTCGATCATTAGGGAGATCCTATCGCCATTGTAAGTCACTCAGTCACTCGCTCAATCCTTCACTCGATTTCTTCGAAAGATTCAGTGTATACCCGATCAACGATCTCGCTTCCATCTTCGAATTACGCAAGTCCAACATCGCTCTCTTTGGATGAATAAGAAATCCTTCTCAGTAAGATGGCCACTTTTCTGCGAAGGGACTCCACCTTTCGCAGAATCCTCAACTTCTTTCCTGGAGGAAAAAAGTTGAGAATCATCATTTGAACGATAATCGGTACCATTTAAATGTTAAGGAATTTTCAGATGATTTATTCAAGAAAAATGTTGGATGTCAAAATACTAATCCTCATATATGATATGCGGATATGATATTCAGATATGCGGAAGGCTTAATGTCAATCTGTCATTGAATCTCGAGGTGACTCTTTTTACCTCTCTTAAAATCTTACTTTTATCCAACACATCACTTTATTCACCATTAATTATTCCTTCTAAAAAATCAGAAATGGTAGAGAATGATACAAGACGGATCTTAAGTCATTTTAAACAGAGGATTTGTTTTTTGCATCATAAATTCAATCGTAAAGCGAGTTCACGGTTAGAGAAGTTCCATCATTTTTCAGCGTTGTAAATAAGTCAACTAATGCAAGTGTGGTAAGAGAGCCAGGGGCTATTCATTAAATGCAAACGATATATTGACTATCGAGTTTCATTGCAATGCCACGCGAGTGAACGCGTGCAATCGCAATACCTATGGCAGAGAGGATCTTTGTAATAAATTTTACCGAGAGTTAGGTGTAAATTAGAGCAACTTTCGAAAAAATTTCAAAACTTATATACAAGGCTATCTGAATTTCTATTAAATAGATGAAGTGTACTTTGTTCAGAGAAATTGTCAAATGTGTAATGAAATGTAGGTTCGAGCTAAAGTCCAGTAGAAAAATTCGATGCGCTCTATAAGAAACGACCCCAGAAAATCAATGACCCGCATCCAGGAGCCATCCGTCATACCTTTACAAAGAGCGACTTCCCTTCTAATCTCGAAACACGAAACGGCAATCGGGATAGCATTTCCACGATGAATACACAGGATATCGCCTATAAGAGATTCGTTATTGCAGGGGTGGCGAACCCTCATCGTCGTCAAAGAAAAACTTACTCTTTTATGGACTCCTATCTCCTAGAACGCTGCAGCCAAGTTTCGCAAGGAAAACGGAAATGATAACTGTATGGAAGACGTGAAATATCGCAGCTTCAAATTTCTAATGACTCATCCCTAACTCGTGCAGAAATTGCCCCATTTAGCCTTGTATGACATAATGGATTATGACCAGACTCTGGTTGGGATTTCTGTTTTTAATCAAAATATTTCTATATAATTAGGCATTGTTGATGTGTTGACTTATATCCGCGTAGAAATTATATAAAAAGATGCCTTTCCTTGTTGTTAGAAACTTTATTTCG
>JAUESI010000010.1:9236780-9253630 GCA_032275145.1 Synergus laeviventris
ATGTGGAGCCATCAAAATTAAATCCATGGTCCTCTTAAACTAAATTCTTTTTATGACTTAAAACTACTTTATGAAGAGTATAAATTGTTATTACGGTTCCCATCGGAACAGGCATTAATGGGACAACGATGTAGTATTAATATCTCATTAATGAAACAGGGTATTCAAAAGTTTTCCACGTAAAAATCTAACATCAGGAAAAATACGGAATTACCAACATTTTTCACACTGAATTCTATATGAAAATATAAAAGATGGTTATATTTATACATTGGAAAAGTAACTGGTAATATGCATATTATTCACAAAAACAGGCATATTTCTAAGAAATTTAAACAAGTTTTTCATGACAGTTATGATTAAACTATAACATTTTATGATTATATAGTTTCATAATTTTTATTAACTAAAAATTCAAAGAGATTGCTAAAGATTACACGAGTTTTTAATTGATCTCAAAGTATTTCAAAAGATTTTGAATGGTTTCAGAAGATTTCAAGAAATGTAACATATTTTTTAAAATCCAAAAACATTTTTTGTTATCAAAGTACTTCTCAATCTTGAGACTGTTTTGAATTTTTTGAATTTCCTTAAAATCACTTGAAATCCCTTGAAATCCTTTCACATTATTTGATAACTCTGAAACTTCTTGAAAATTCATTTTTACAGTATTGTAAAAATCTTTTGAAACTTTTTAATTTCATTAAAAATCGCTTACAATATTTAGATATACTTTTCAATCTTTGAAAATCTTTAAATTATTTGGAGTTCTTTTAAAAGCCATTAAAATTCTTTAATATTATTTAAAATCCCTTGAAATACTTTACAACATTTTTTAATAACTTGAAAATCTTCAAACCCATTTGAATTCTTTCGAATTCTTAAAAATTCTTTAAAAGCACTTGGAGTTTATTGCTATCAAGTTAAATTAATTAAAATCACTTTAAAATCCCTTGAAAAACCCAACAATATTTTTAAATTACTTTAAAATCTCTAAATTCCCCAGAATTCTTTAACTCACTTGCAGTCTATTTAAATCGCTTTAAATTATGTTTAATCTTCAAATTCTCTTTTCGTAAATCCTTTTAAATTTTTTAAAGTCACTTGACATTTCTTGGAATCACCTTAATTAAATACCTTAATATCACTTGGAATCTTTTCAAAGTTCTTAAAAAATTCTGAAATATCATTTAAAAACCCCTGAAATACTTCAAAATACTTTCAAGTAAGTGCAAATTTTGAAACTATTTTGAATTTTCTTTGAAATCCCTTAAAAATTCCTTAAAATCCACAAAATCTCTTGAAAACCTTTAGCAAATCTTGATATCTTTAAAATCTTGTTAAATACTTTGAAATCCTTAAAGGTGTCTTGACTTTTATTAAATCGTGTGAAAGCTCTTAAAAATCTGCAAAAAAACTGCTTTCTGTCTTCAGTTAAAGTTTTGTATCATTGGTTCATTCTTGAATGCAGCAAAAACCATTCTAAACTCAACTACCCTGAAATTTGAGACGATTCAATAAATTCGGATTACATTTTCTATACCTGACGTCTCATTACTGAAGGATTTAACCACCGTCATCCGTTGAGAAGAAAGTAAAAATGAGAGTAGTGCCTAGGTGGGCGAGGGGGGGGGGGGGGTTGATATTAATATTTCTCAGTACATACACATTTTCCAGATGTCGAACGGAGATCACGTGTTTGTGGCACGTGTCCTCGCGCCCTTCGCCACGTGCGCAATAGTGTTTCGTCGGCGGGATTTCGAATACCCCAAGGGCCATCCGTGTTTCACGTGTTGACGGATTCCCTCTGTAATTATTGTGTGTTTCGATCCAATTTAATAAATCACAATTTTTGTGACGTTATTTGCAAATTCTATTTTATCCAAAAATATGGTTCCAACTAAAAATAACAATACACATTACAAGTTTCTTTCATACAGAATTATTTTCAATAGCAAAGTCATATCTATGTGGCAAAAGAACTATTAAAGAGGAACTCAGAACTCTAAAAATAATTTCGAAATTTTAATAATGGGGGTGGAACTTCAGAGGGATGAGGAAATGATCTAAATGTCGATCTTGAAGCAATCTTGTTTGCCACAGTGGCCTACTTAGGTTCGAATCGATTGTTTAAATTCGAAATATATCCCCTTTTTATCATCTATATTAATACCTTATTTTCTGAGTATTATTATGTTATAATGAATAAGATTTAAAAACTTGATGAAGGTGTTCTGCAATAAAGATTGTCGGCACCTCAAGGACAAAAAACGGCGTAACCACAGCAAACTAGGCATGATGGAGTTAAAGACCGTGACTAATTCGATTGGACCCTTTTTTTATTGAGTTTACCCACTCCGGCCTGAAATCTGGGATGACTTACGGGAAAAGTGTCGGGAACAGGCGGTTAGCCGCAGTTTAGAAGTATTGAGCGAGGCCATCTTAAATTAACACATACCATCAGTTATGCTTCCCAAATGATCCTTTATTCTGCTAATGAGACATCATCACTTCCATTTTTTTGGTACTGCAATAAGTAACTGGACCGTAAAAATTCCCCGAAACTTGTTAAGACGAAATTAACTAAAAAACTAAAATTATCAGTGAATGAAAAAACATGAGTTCATGAGCGTGTCCGATACTTCCTGCCGATTCCTCGAATCTGTTGTTTCGGTCTAGGCGACAATTCCTGTCCTTCTCTCGACATTTTCGATCTCTCCTGATTTTCAAACTCTCTCACACGAGTCCTGTTATCAGAACTTTGGAAATTCCCAAAAGTTCGAAAGGACGACGGCTTCTGAAATTCGAACGATACGTAATCCTCGTTTCAGCAAGAGATATATCCTTAGAAAGGAAAAAGGCATCGTTCCAGGACCATTGAGGCTGGAAGGATAAGGGCACTCTTCAATTTCGAAGGGAGTTGCCAGGACTACGAGAAAAGAACGAAACCGTTACCATGTCTTGGAAATACGAAGGATTCGATCTGTGTTCATTGTGCGATCGGAATCGATGGAATCCAATTAACCTCCCTTTAAGAGGGTTGCTCAATCTATTGTCCCTCGGTACATGCGTATTTCTACGTTCGCGTATATCCACTGACTTTGGTACCTAAAGTCCTACACCATAACATTATCGACCCGCTCCCGTAGGTTACAAAGGTAAGCATTCCTATTTCCTGTTTGATTCCTATATAGTATACGGTTTCCATGGGGCGAGTCGCCGAATGGGACTCTATTATCAGAATTTCCCCTAATTGATCTTTCGCCGTCGGGTGCAAAGCCTTGACGACCAAGGGAGCCCCCTACTGAAACAAGAACTTTTCTTCGCGGAATCGATTTACCAAATTTTACGTCAATGAGTTTTTTCCATATTAGAAAAAAAGTTCTCGTCACGTCAAGGTGTCATCTGACCGTGAGAATGGATGGAAAAAATTGGACACATCTGTTATCCTTTGAATTAACAGAGTATGTTCCATTTTTATACTTATCCCTTATTGAAATGTCTACTTTATATGATTGATTAATTATAAACAGAGTATGATGAATTAAAGCATTAAAGCTGAATGATTATAAATGGAACTTTTCAAATCTTTTGACAAATAAGACAAAGGCAATGTAGAAAAATCCGTGATGTATTGCTTCATGGTCAGGTCACTCCTATAACGTCTTTCTCGGTTAATTTGTACCTTAACGTCGACATGTACGTGCACTTGAGATCCTTTCAGTCGTTGCAAATGACCTGACGCTAATCCCGTTTCTTCCTCGAGGCTCGACAGGCAAATCCACAATTTAATTTATCATAACTCGCAAACAGAGCCTCGACAGGGAAATAAACAGCTCAAGGAAGAATTTAAATTTGCTGAGAAAAGTCAGTCCACTGTACAAATCAAGATGGTCAATTAAATTCTCACCCAGATTCATCAAATTACAACGTCTCTCAAGTGGACAAAAGATTAAAAGAGTTCCTAAATCCTTCCACATATGATAACTGCAATTTGTTGAAAATTCTTTGAAAATTTAATATCTTTAAAAATTGCTTAGAATATTTACTAATATTTAAAAATAATTGAAAATCATGAAACTTAAAATCCCTTAAAATCCAGTAGGAAATCTTTATATATTGCAAATTTTTGAAAATCTCTCGAAATCTCCTTGAATTCTTTAAAATCATTTGAAATTTTTATAAAATCCTTTAAAATCTTTGAATATAATTTTAAATCCCATGAAACCCTCAACAAAATCTTTAAATTACTTTAAAATCTTGAAACTCCCCAGAATACTTTTGAAATTCTTTAAAAAATCTTAAAATTCTTTGAAATGACCTAGAATTACTTTAAATTTCGTAAAATCCCTTTAAATTGCTTACAACAGAACTACAGATTTTTTAAAAATACGAAGTACTAAATATTTTAAGTACGAAATTCGGAGCAAGGGCATTAATTGGCATTAATTAGCACTAAAATATAGAATTGGTTAATCATGTATTCCTCTATAGGACTTCAAATTTAGTTACAGAAATCGTGAGCATTACTAAAATATTGAGTACATTATTATTATACAACTGAACGTAAATTCCAATCCATCATGTAATTATTCTTAATGAATGTTCGGCTGCTCGTTTATAATTATAAACGTCCGAGTTTTAATTGTTTTCGGTAATGATTTCGTTTATCATCAATTAATTAAAATATCCTCTGCGGCAAAAACAATTTGAAAATTGACATAAAATTAAACATAGTGTCAGTTGAGAGAGATAATGGATAGCTAACTTTCCACTGTTCTTGTTAATCTCTTTTTATTTTTCACGGTGTTCCCACAGAGGTTTTTCTTCCTCGCGGTCAGAGAAATGGTGAGGGTGAGTTGAGCGAGAAGGCTGTGAACCACGTTACATTTTCTTGTTCGCCGGAAAGTGGCTCACTTCGACGTATTAAATGCATTATCCACGATGCATTATTCATAGTAACTCTTCATCATAATAGCGCGATGCCATCGTTCTACGATCTTTACACAATCGCCACAAATATTGACTGAACCCATAAAACCCTGCATACATATTATATGGATTGATTCTTTATGGGTCCCCGTGGCCTGTTCTCCCTTTCCGATATCCCGTATGGAATACGTACATAGCAAACAGGCAGAACGATTCGCTTTCGGGAGCGGGAACTGGGAGAGAAGATGGATTAAGAGATAAGGAGGCGTATCAGGACCAATCAATTACAAAGTCGAGGGTCCCTTCCCGATTGTATCGAGGGTGAATCATTGCACGTAAACACAGTATTACATGATAAATTCCGGCCTCGATTTTTATCCCACACTTAGGAAATTAAACGCATTCAGGAAAAACAATTTTATGATGATGTGCAATAATTAAGAAGATACTATCAGTTTTTCATGAGAGTAAATTGATGGGGTTTTCTGTAAGAGGTGGTTTTTAGGGGTAGGACCGAGAGTTCTCACCCACACTATTATATCGTTGATCATCAAAAAGAATCTTTCACGTTTAAGAATCCGTTGTATGTGGGGTCTTTTTGGGTTTTAAGTCGATTTTGTGATGTTTTAGTGTATTTTCCATAGGGTGTGGTTTTTAAGGGTGCTGTGTCACTATTATTTCGATGATCATTAAAGAGAATGGTCAACGTTTAAAAATCCGTTGTAGGCGGGGTCCTTTTGGGGATTTAAGTCGACTTTGTGATTTTTTGGTGTTTTACATAAGGGGTAGTTTTTTGGGGTGCTTTGGAGTATTATGATCCCTACTGTTATTTCCGGGACTATATACTAGAGAAATCTTCACATTTAAAAATGTATTGTAAACGGTGGGATTGTTGATGTTTTTTTATAGAAGGTGGTTTTTAGGGGTGCGACCGAGAGTTCTCACCCCTATTATTATATCTTTGATCATCGGAAATTTTCCAGGTTTAAAAATCCGTTGTAGGTGGAATTTTTTTGGGAATTTAATCGATTTTGTGAATTTTTTGGTGAGTTTTTCATAAGGGGAGGTTTGTTGGAGTGCTGTGGAGTATTATGACTCCCCACTGTTATTTCAGATATTATTAAAGAAAATTTTTCACGTTAAAAAATCTGTTTCTTAAGTAGGTTCTTTTTTGGTTTTAAGTCGATTTTATGATTTTAAAATGGTGTGTTTTACATAAGGGGTGGTGTTTAGGAGTGGTCTTGACTATTATTTCAGGGATTATTAAAGAGAATGGTCCACTGGGCCGATAGTTCTCACCCCCGCTATAAAGATCCATATTAGTAGCGATTATTTTTCACATATTGAAATCTATCTTAGATGGGGTGCTTTTTGTTTTTAATTCGATTTTGTGACTAGTTTTACTTTTTCACCCCCGTAATTAAAAAGTTAGATTAGCATAAATTTGTATACATAAATTGGTACGTGTATTGTTGTATTCCCTGGCGTTTTTGTGGTCTTTAAAATTTACGTATTCTTATCGTTCTTTTCACATAATTTTAAGTTTTTTCAAAGAAGTGAAATAGGAGAAATAAAAGAACGAAAAAGAACTGAATTGTAATGCGATGCTTCGTCCTCAGGACAGACAAAAAGGCTTTTGCTCTCGAGGGACCGACAGCATAAACGCGAAACAATCTGCCTAAAATGCTTCAGACTGACGAAATCTTTATGTACGAGTGCAAACCCCTAAATCGTGAACGAGCATCCCCTGATATAGTACAAGCAAACCGTAGACGATATTCTATTGTGTGTGAGAGAGAGAAAAAAAATCGTCGAGAGGAATCCCCGAAATGGGAATGCTCGTAATTTTCGTCTTATCCGGAAAATGAACGAGTCGGCATTCCAGGATGGTCCACCGCAAGGACACAATCCCTACTGATCGACCAACGATCCCTGCCATTGTTTTATCTCCAACCACTTTACTTGTCAGAAATGAAAATAAAGTGCCTGGAAAGCACAAAACCGGTTCGTCAAGATTCAAATTATTCCACTCAGAAATTATTATTACTTTGGAATCTCAATGGATTTTAAAAGTATTTTAAGGAATTTTATAGCAGAGATTTTTCAATATTAAATTAACAAATCACAAGTGCTTTCAAAAGAACTTTAATAACTTCCCAATCCAAAATTATGACACCCTGTGAAATTTAGTTCCGAATTTCCGATGAGTCTATTAATTAATTTAATATTTATATCTACCCTTCATTTATTTAACAAACCGTAATTTTTTAAACAAAAATTTGCCTATACGATTCTAATTGGTTTAAGCCATTTTTTAAAATAGAATCCACATAAATCAGGTTTTACTTAATTGGATTGGCAGTCTGTTACTTTATTTATTAAAATACATTTTTCATTGTTTAATCATTAAAAATATCATTTATTTCGAAGATTTCAAAAAAAGTACAATTATAAAATTAAAATTTGAAAATACATTTATGTGACTGGACGAAAATAAACTGTGAGTTCCATGGATTTTTCGAGAAGAACCAATTTGTTTAAATAATATAAAAATTAATCAACCAATATTGATAAATATTGAACTAGACTAATGGAAATAATTTTTATTAAAAGAAAACCGAGAATAAAGTGCTCAAAAGGTCGATTTTATATAAGAATTGATTATCAAGACACAAAAAACTCCAAAAAGTGATTTTCCCAATGAAATTTACATGGGAAATTTCAAGTCAACACCTGAACGTGTTCAAATCAAAATTAGAACAAAAATCGGGAATTCCTTTTTTTGGATTTCAAAACAAATTAGGAGGATCATTATCCTCTATAAAAACGTGTTTTTGAACCACCCTAATATATATACATAGATGAAGGTAAAGGATGTTTATTGTTTTTTAAACATAAATTTATTAAATAGACACCGAATTCTTATGCGGTAGCAAGCTACTTTTTGCAATAGAAATATTTTAATTAACTCCTGCGAGGTATTCAAAAAAAGTTGTAAAAAACCGTAGGTGCATTTAAAATTTAAATTCACGTGCTTACTTTGCATTACAAGGTTACAGTTTGTAAACCAGGCGGCGAGAGCGTTCGGCGTGAATCGTGCAATTTAAAGGCGTTTCAATCGCGGTCATTAATTTATCGGCTCACGGTGATCCTGAGACCAATCGATCTGGGTTGTCGAGCGAGACCACTCGATCAGTGCCACCGGGAAAAATTATCCTCACCTCGTTAAGTTTTTTATAATAAGCCTTGCGCTTGTGATCGTTAAACTCACGTAAAATTTAGAAATATAGCTGCTCCTCACATTATTTGTCTTCAATAATCTCGAGAGCTTGTCCATTTAATACAACAAGATGATTGCAGTTCAAAATTTACTAGCAAAATGTTTTTATCAACATACTCCCACATCCCAATGCAAAGTCCCTTTGAACAAAAAATTATTTAGTAATAATTATGTGTGATTTATTGGAACCCAATCAGCGCCTTAATAGATAGCCCGACTTGGCATTCCGATCTGGCCGCACTTAGAACCCCATAACATTATTTTTCCACTTGTTATATCATGCATTGCACCGTTTATTGTGCATGTTTACAGTTTAATTTAACGTATATATGGCTTTGGAATTTTTACAATCTGCAAATATAAATTACAGACAATTCTTATAATATATTAGGAACAAAACTTTTGCAAAAACAAACACTTTCAAAATATTTATCAACGAATTATTGCAGGGAAATCAGGGAAATGTCAAGGAAATGCGTGTATCTATCAGGGAAAATAGAAATTGACATTTATGCTATAATTATGTTATTTTTTTCATATGACAGTATTACGTATAAAAGTTTTTATAGTTTATTTTACAGATTTTAAATATTTATAAAGAACTTCTAAACATTCTTTGAGATTCTGAATCATTTTAAGGAATTTTAAGAGTTTTTAATATTTTAAAAAGATTCTCTACAATGTAACGAGATTTCAAAAGATTCCATGGTATTTCAAAAGATTATTATTAAAAGTTTATTCGCAGATTTAGTATCTCCCTGTTAGGGAAATTGAAAAAATTAATTTTATGGCCATCCTGTACTTTAACGGTCCCATTACCTATTTTAATTAGAAAATTATTAATTAACATATTAATTATAACATTCTTTACACTATATAAATTTTTTGGCATAACCCTCGTATGTAACATCCCCAATGATAGGATCTCTTTCAATTATGGTATATAAAAAGCAAATTGACACAAATGTAAAAAATTCACACTCTGCATCCTCAAGTGAAAGACCGTTGTGAAAACTGTCGCCAAGAAGCAGTAGAAAACCCTCTATAAAATTTTTCATTCGCCGGGGGGTTGAATTGAAAGCAGACATCGATGGGGATTACACACGTATTGTGTGACGCGGCAGGATATGTGTGGGGCGAAAAGGGTGGGTAAAGGGTGTGCGTGTGGAGTGGCATAGACACCATGCATCCGGATCCTGTGCGTAACGTTGCTATACTAATACATAAAGCGTAGAGGGAGGTGTTTTCTGAAGCCCTTACCTCACGTTTCAGGAGAGGAGGAGCTGGTGGTGATGAAACAAATCAATAGTTTGCACCAAAGTGAGTTAAAGACGAGCTTTTGCACCAGTAATTCTGCGCCCTTTCGATTCGATGAAGCCAGTACGCTAGTATGCCATGAAATGATATCCATCGGAGTAGAATGAGATAAAGCTCGTGTTTTACTCGCCGCCAGTTCTACCTCAACTTCGCTACCTCATAGCAACCACAATGGCGCTAAACTCACGATATCCAGTCACCAAGTGCTCTCGACTATTGTCTCTCGAGATTTTATGGAATAATTTCGATATGGGTTAATATTGATGCCAGGATCGAGAGTTCCCGATTGCAAACAAGTCATTAAGTCATTAACTCTCTTTTCCCAGGCAAATTGTAGAATCATCGAGCTCTAACTTTTTCCGCACGGAGAAGCATGTTTTCCATTTTTTCGAGCAGTTCTTTCTTTGAATTATGAGAAATATGATCAGAGGAGAAACATGTCAACTGAGGGTGTTTGGCATCGGTTGTCAAACCTTTTTGAGAGCAAAATCCTGGTATTTACTTGCGCAACTACGTATTTGCCGAGGCTGTCCACTGTCCAGGCAATTAACTACGCACGTCGCATTGCCGAATGCAGCGCGTTTGCATTTTTGTTTGCAAATGCGCAAATACAGATGTGTACATGCACACTGGCACAATGAAAACGCCAAAGGCTGCAGAATCATGTATGAGCGAATAAACGTTGAATAAGGCTAATAAATTTATTCAAGCGCCCTCGCTCGGTCATGTATGTATTTTACAGATCTGTTTATAATGCCTCTGCTTTAACAGATTAATGTGTACAAATAACAAAAATTACGTTATCTAACAATCGATTGGACTCTGCATAAAATACATGTCATTTAGGCGTATAACTTCAGAGATTAAATTTTAGAACCATATAGTGTAACCACCTCTTTTTTCTTGATATTATATTCGCGTTTCCACGACTGTTGTTTAGAATTTTCATGGATATTGGATATTTCAACTAATCATCTTAACGTCAATATTAAAAAACAAAATATCTCGCAATCTGCCAGAATATGAGAACGAATGTTATTAAATTCACATTAAGAACCATTCATTTAAAATGTTACATGTTTACAGTTTTTATTAAATGGATTTCATAAAAACTGTAAAAATTAAATTAAAAAATTTTTAATTGTAAAATTGAATAAAAAATGCACTTCTCTCAATCTGAATTAGTTAAATTGGACTAATTAATAGTAGTTTTTAGTTTTTTAGTAATTAAATATGGTGCGAAATCCTTTACTATAAATTAGTAAGATTTTACTAATTAAATTAGTAATAAGGACATATTAAATGAATTGTCAACTTCTGACTGAATGTAAAACTATTGAATGAAATATCTTAACAATTTATAAATCACTTAATCTTTCGAAAAAATGTTTAAAACTCATAAGAATCCTATTAAATCGATTAAAATTCCGTAAGGAACTTCAAAATCACCTAAAGATAGTTAAAATCCCTTAAAAATATATCTAAATCTCTAAAATTCCCCCTGTATAAAAAAATGGTTGGGGCCTAAATAGGCCCTAGTTAAATTCCACGGGTTCCAATGGGGGCCCAATTAAACCATAATTAGTCCACAAGTGAAATACCATTTTACTAATAAAACTATTATATTTAAAGACTTTTTTAAAAATTGGTTTGCTCAATTGGGCTTGATTGCGAAGATTTCTTCGCGGGTCCCAAAACTCTAACATTTCTTAAAATCACTAGAAAACCTTTAAAATTCCATGAAGAAATTTTTAGATTTCTTAAAATATCGCAAAATTTTTTAAAGTCATAGGAATATTTATAAATCGCTTAAAATTCCATAAGGGAGTTTAAAATCCTGAAGTTTGTTAAAATCCTTTCAAAGTTTGTCAAAATCTTTAAAATTCCTAAAAACATCAAAATCCTTACAAATCTTCTAAAATCTGTTAAATGAACTATAAAAGCTAAATAATAATAAAAGTTTAACATTATTTTTTTTTATTTTTACTAAGGGTTTTAAATAATCCGCGAAACTCTTTTTAAACAATTGAACTGAAGTATCAAAAGTCTAATTTGATTAAAATTAACTTGAAAATTTTTTTTTTGAAATTTTAACTCATAAAAATATTTGGAAAAAGTCTAAAAACAAATGTCCGGAAAGTTCACATAACCATTTTGATTTTTCAAAAAAAAGAAAAGTTGTTCTGAATTGTGTTATATTTGTGCTCAATTGAGCCGCAAAAAATTTTTCAAAAATATCAAAATTTGAGACAGAATTTCCAAAAAAAAATTTTTCAGTCTAATACCGCTATTTTTTTTTTTCAAAAAAATAAAATTTATCCTGACTTGTACTAACCTAGTACAACAAAACTTCCCTAAACAGTTTTCGCTTAGAAGTATATTTTCGAAAATTTTGAAAACTTTCTCAAAAAATGGTTACTATAGTTGAAAAACGTTGATCTAATTTCGAATATATATATACTTCTGAGCGAAAAGTGTTTCAGGAAAGTTTTGTAGTGCTGGGATAGAACAACTTAGCATTAATTTTTTTTTTTTTTTGAAAACACAAAATGACGGTACTGGGCTTAAAAAGAATTTTTTTGGAAATTCTGGCTCAAATTTGAATTTTTCCGAAAAATCTTTTGTGGCACAATTAAGCACACACGATTTTCTTGAAACACATAATTTTCCTATAAAAATTAATAAAGTGTGACAATTTTTACGAGACACAGTCATAAAATAGAGTAGACGGTCCGTTTTCGAAAAAAACATTATTAAATGTATTAAATGTGATATTTGTAAAGGATTGCAGTTTTTTATCAAACCTCATGGGAATTACGTAATCGTCACATGGGATGCATCACACCCTAATGACTTTATAACACAGCAGAATTTTATAGAATTATTTAGGGGTATAACAAAAATTTGCAATATATTTTAAACCCTTATCAATCAACTTATGCAAAAATTGATTAAAAATGTTTATATTAAATATATTTTAAAAATTGCGGAAAAAATGTTGCTTTTTTTTACAACAAAATTTTTTTTTGTTTTTTGATGCATCAAAAAAATTCGAACGGGTTTACACTTAAAAATTTTTAGAGAAATAAATTTGAACTAGAAAATGGGCTGGGGTGTGACACACCCCACGTGACTATCTTGGGTTAATGCACATTAAAATGTTCAAAATATTTGTGTTTGACCTTTTTCCAAATATATTTATCAGTTAAAATAAAAAAAATAAAAATTTAGTTTTCGTCAGATTAGACGTCTGATATTTTAGCTTAATTTCTAAACACGACGTCTTGTAGATATCACAGGACTAATAGTAAAAATGTAATGTTAATTCGCCGCTGGTTGTTTTTTAAGAACGTTTAAATCTTCTTTATGATGAAGCACTGATTAACGGGTCCAGAACATCGCTACTAAAACCGCAGAGCATACTCCGTACATCCCCACATTGTTCAGCAAAGTTAGGGTAGTGTAGGAACCTTGTCCCGGTAGGGGATGTTTGATGTGCGAATGAGAGCACGTGTCACCCTCATGGGGTAGGCTGATCGATACACCTGGTTTGTATCACCTTTAGGGACCTCACAATGGGTGACTAACAAATTTCGCGAAAAGAAGAATAATGGCAGGCAATGCGTAACTTCTCACGAGTAAAAAAGGGAATAAAAAAACGACCCTTTGAAATCAATATTATCGTTATTCTGACAAAATATAATTAGTCATCGTCTTATTTGATAGGAGTATTAGTAGAAATTCCACGTATTTTCTAATTTCAGGTATCTCATTGTATTTTGTGTTTTTAAAGCTGCAATACATTTCGTAACAAATTAGCAAATTATTTTTACATAGTTCCCTCATACCGTAAAATGCCATCTATTGAACATATTTTATTGACTGCAGATTAGCGTGCTTGCGTGTTAAGAGTTGACTTTACTCGCTCCCTCAATTGTGAGACAAGAAAATCAATATTTTTTTTTATTATTCAATCACGATTCCTATCTTAATATGGAGAAAACTAGCGATTCGAGAAACCGCTGGTGAATCGTGAACCTCTTGTTACTTAACCATCTAATAATAGTAGATCTTATCGTGAGGGAAAAGTTGTCCTGACAGAAAGTGGTTTTCGTATTTTTTTCCACCATTTTTTTCTGTAGTCCTTCCATCCAAACTCTCAATCAATACTTCTTTAGCGATTTTTCAGACGATTGTTGCTTACAATAAGTTAAATATACTTCGCAGTCACGCCCATTTAGACCGCACTGTGCTCTAAAATGAAATATTGATACGACTCACATTCTCTCTGTCTGTTCGATTGAATGCTAACGTTAATCTACGCTGCCTACGCTAAAAGCTGGAAGAACTTTCTGCTATCCGGCGTATTGAGAGTATTATAAATCTTCCACTAACTTATTATAATTCGAAAAGTTATAAACCTAGTCTCTGGATTATGTTCCACACATTTAAGTATCAAATGCGCTTATTTATTAAAGAAAATTAAATCATCCGCATTTAAATTTAGATAAAGCTTGATATGAGACTAAATTTAGATTCCTCTTTGCGATTTCATGATACAATTTCTTTGTCCCGAGTGTTGACGGAAGCAAATTTGTATGCTTTATTTCAAGCTTTGACTTTGCACTCTGAGAAATAAAATTGTTTTGTCGGCTTGACGTGGAAATATTTGGCATTTTTTAAAGAAGCGTTTCTTGAAAGACTACAAATGAGAACGGCGACAAGGCAAAGTTACTTTTCAACCAGGAAAGATATCACACAATTTCGAAAATAAACATGATGAAACTCTCGTACGAGTTCCGGAACAAAAGCACCACTTTCTAAGGACTCCAGGAATTTTCATAACAGTAAATATATTCATAAAAATACAGGTTTTTAAGTGATCTTAAGATATTTAAAAAGATTTTACAAGATTTCAACAAATTTCAGGGGATTTCAAGAGATTTAACAGGTATTAAATAGTCCAAAAACATTTTATGTTTTTAAATTGCTTCGAAATTTGGAAACTTGACTTGATATCGCTTGAAATCCTTTTACATTTCTGGATATCTTTGAAATTTTTTGAAAAAACCTTCAATTGGTTTATATTCTTTGAAAATCCTTTGGAATTTTTTAATATCATTAAAAATTTCCTGAAATACTTACAAATACTTTTAAATAATTGAAAATCTTGAAATTATTTTCAATTTTTTGTAAATTCCTTTATAGTTCTAAACATTTCCTTAAAATACTTTAGGAAATTTTGGTATCTTTAATAGCTTGTAAAATCTCTTGAAATATATTGTCTTGAAACTTTTTAAATCTTGTGAAAGCTCATTGAAAATCCTTAAATTCATTGGGGTTCCTTTCAAATCTTTTAAAATTCTTTAATATCCTTTAAAACTTCTTCAAATACTTAACTTCATTTTTTAATTACTTCCAAATTTTGAAATTTTCATGAATTCTTTTGCAATTCTTTAATAAAATCGCTAAAATCATTTGAATTGTATTGAAATCGTTATCAATTTTTTTAAATCACTTAAAATCTCTTGAAATCATCTTAATTCTTTAAAATAACCTTATATCTTGTGAAAATCCGTTAAAATTATTAAAATTCTGATACTCCAATGATATAATTGAAAATCCTGAAACTTACCAAAATGTTTAAATTACTTTAAAATCTTGAAACTCCATAAATGAAAGATTAAAAAAAAATTGTTCATTACTTTAAACTCTTGAGACTCCCCTGAAGTCTTGAAATTATTGAAAAACTCCTTAAAATCACTTGAAATCGTTTAAAATTCTTTAATATCCTTTAAAATCCCTTCAAATACTTAAAGTCATTTTTAATTACTTCCAAATTTTGAAATTTTCAGGAAATCTTTTGCAATTCTTTCAAAAAATCGCAAAAATTACCTGAATTGTATTCAAAACGATATCAATTTTTTAAAATCACCTTTTATCTTGTGAAAATACGTTATTTAAAATCTCTTGAAATACTTTAAAAACATGTTTAATTGCTTTAAAATCCTGATACTCCAATGAATTCTTTTGAAAATTTTTAAAAACTTCTGAAAACATACTTGAAATATTTTCAAACCCTTTATATTTCCTAAAATCTCTTGAAATCCTTTATGAAGTCTTGCAAATTTTTAAATATATATATATATCATTTAAAATTCTGATACTCCAATCAATTTTTTTTTTAATTCTTTTAAACCAAAGTATTAACCAGTTGTTTCAAGGTGGGGTATTTATCAGGATCTCAGCAGAACCCTAACAAATTTTCTGCCGGGACTTTGTTGGAATGATCTCTTGACATCGACTTTAATTTCAATTTAGAGTCGAATTTCTAAACTGTATGGGCACGCTCTTGTTCAGTTTTTATTCCAATGATTCAATCCAAGCATCACACGAGGGTGAAGCTACGTGCCTAATGGGAAAATAGGTTATAGAAGAAGGGAGTTTAGATATCAGGAGGGGTGGGGGAGTTAGAATTTTTAGAGCACGAGTGGGATGTCTAGTCTAATCGCATAGAGAAATTGACAAAGAGTCGACAACTGTCAGCGCACAGCTGGGTCACCGACTTGGAGTGGGCAACACCCCAACCCGTAACCACCCCATATTGCTAGAACCACCCAGACCTCTGACCAAAACTCTCGTGTACGCATGTACCCTGATTTCTCCCCCCCCCACACCCTCTTCTCGAAATCGAGTCACTCGTGTTTTTCTAAGCGTGCGATATTCACTTCGGAGGGTGGCTTCATTCATCACAGTTCCTCCTTCTCACGCATTCTCTAGTCCTCGATTCAGCACTTAACACCCGTTTCTTTCCCCGGTAATGAATTTTAATTCGAGAGTGGCAACGCTTTTTTAGCTTGATTGGATCTCATATTTCATAATTGGATATTTTAGTAATTATTTATTTATATCAATTTCTCTCTCGAAATGGCTGTGTACCATAAATTATGAATGTGCAATATGTATGCATAAATAGAACTTGAATATCCAATATCAATATGAAATTAATACTAGTTCAAACACAGACGAATCGTTCTATGTAAACGAAACGATGCATTGGTTTATCTGTTTTGCCAATCTATCGGAGTTACACATCCATCGATTCAACAGTGTACCTCATTTTGGACTTATAAGACTTGATTAACTGTTTTCAATCCAACAACAATTTTACTTTTGTTACCTCGAGGTAGAGTTTTCATCATATTTTTAAGATGTGTGTTCAACTTTTCATATATTCTATACTAAATTCGTGTCGATTTGTATAAGCGTCGATAAGTCTTGAAGGTAAGAGAGTCCATGTACATATTTCGAAGCATTATAA
>JAUESI010000010.1:9255173-9265879 GCA_032275145.1 Synergus laeviventris
AACAAAAAATGTCTTATAGGTAACTGTATTCTTTAAACGCTACACTAATTAATAAAACATTACAATCATTAGTTTAAAATAGTTTCATATGTATAAATAAAGAAGAAATAATTCTACGAATTATTTACGCATGTCAATGTTAGTATGCGATTTAAACATTTTTACGTTTTTCAAAATTGATTTTATTTTAAACACCTTAAACTTACATATTTTAAACTGTTAGCGCCTCTATAATTTACGATTTTAATTCTGCATGATTATATATATATATATATAATTTTGATTATTTTTATTTAAGAACATTCAACTTAGAATTTATTTATTAAAAAAATATTCATGTACTAGGAGAGTGCCAAATTTTGTTTTAAACTTCTAGAGTAAGATGACTTTTGCTCTGCCTATAAGTGAAACTAAATTAAGTGAGCCAAAGAGGCACACCAAATTTTCATCCCCATATCTCGTGCGGAACTCACCCATCCACCCCTAAAGATTTTTAGATGGGGTGAGTTCCTCACGAGATATGGGGATGAAAATTTTGGTGTGCCTCTTTGGCATCAATTGGAAACATTATCAACAAAAACCTGGCGTACTTTTGAATTAGGGCAATTTTAATGAAATTTGAAAATCTTTAGGGGTGGATGGCTGAGTTCCTCACGAGATATGCGGAAGGAACTTTTTGTGTGGCTCTTTGGCATCAATTAAAAACATTATCAGCAAAAAACTGGCGTACTCATACGTTTGAAAAAACAAAAATAATTTTCGTTATTTGTCATCGTTTATAGGAACTTCAGACTCATGAATTTTTATTGAGGGATATTAAAATATTTTTATAATTTTCAAAAGTTTTATGGATTTTTATGATATTTTTAAGAATTATAATGCATTAAACATTTTTTCTTGGAATTTTAAGGAGTTTCTAATAATTTCAAGAGAATCATGAGATTTATAGGGTCCACATATTGAACAAACCTATTTGTAAAAAAATCTTCAAATATAATAGTATTACTCTTAAAATGGTATTTTAGTTGTGACTTTAAAAGTCTCTTGTGACTAATTATGATGAAAGTTTAATAATTTATCTTATTTTAAATTCATTCATGGGCATTAAGTAGATAACCCTAATTAGGCTCAAATTGGGAGGAACTTAAACTCACGTAATTTTAATAGATTGAAAAAGATTATGTCTTTTAAAAGATTTCGCAAAATTAGTAGCTTTTTACTAATTTATAGTAGGTAAACGACTTCTCACTATTCTAGCAAAAATATTTTTTTGTTTAATAAAATTCGTTGATTAATCTGAGAAAATACTTTTCTCGGTATAATTAAATATTTTTTAAATAAGAAAATACTTTTAATATTCTATAAACAAAATCAAATATAAGAAAGAAAGAAGTCAACAAAAAAATTTGGTTAATAAAAACAATTTTGAAATTGCGTATAAAAGAGGTTGAAAAATTTGAAAAGAATTAGAGTGGATCCTATTATTTTGACTAGCATTAAATGAATTTGATGGGCCTCAAGTGCCCCTATGATTACGCCACTGACGTGACGAGAGGGTCTCACAGAGCGTAATATTTTGTCCTTGCTATCGTCTGCCCAATCAGTCATGCTGACATATGCTTAAGTAAGATTACATTTGTAGTAATATCCGCACACAAGCAAAATGTATACATATAGGTAATGCTCCACCAGGGGGTCGTTTTAGATTCGGGGGTTTAAGGGTGGAAATAAGGGTGGTTATTCGAGTAAGGATGGTAGGAAAAATGATATATTGTGAGGGGACTTTTTAGTACCTTAATGGCCAACCTCTCAACAGATCACATGAACGTTCTCAGCACCAAATGGGACACCCGTATGTGGAGATTAGTGGCTTATCCGGAAGAACATTAAGTTGACGCGCCATGGAGCACCCTGTACCCTTTTTTCGCTTTGCTTTCCTTAATTCCTCCTTTGAAATGGACTCTCTTTCTACAAAAGAGAGAGAGAAAATCTGAAACATGAATTATGCAAGAGGGAGTCCCGTTGAAGGAAAAAGCTGATTCTTAATAAGTCTCTTTTAACGAATTTCACTACTTTTATTGCATTCATTAAATTTGTTGTATTCTTGAAATTTATTGTATTCATTAAATGTGCCTTTTTTCGAGTTTCCGGATGAAAAAAATGAGGGCACTTTCGAGGAATAAGTCTGGAGGGCTCTTATTTAACAATTTCTCAAGCATCATCCGCCTTGATCGCATCCCGTGCATACAACAAATTGGCCGAACTCTCTCCCGTAAGCCATACAGGGAATACAATCGCTCGCCGTGCATCAAAGTTTTAATTAATTTTCAATAAAATATATCCCTCGTCCATGAAGGTGATCGTGACGCTTTCACAAGAGGTCGATTCGATTCCTCGACCTCGTTTCTGAAAGGTCCTACGGCACTTTATCGATTCTTGGACGAGATGAGAGACGAACAATAACTTTGGCACAGGTCGTGGAGGAGAAAGCGAACAAACGTCTTTGATGTCCATAATACAGAGGAATGCCTTCAATCATTGCCATATCATAAAAGGGAACTTCAGTTTTACTTTCATCAGTTACCCCATTTTTTTTCAACTTCAACTTAAATCTGATGTGATATAGATCAGTTAAAATACTGATCAGTATAACTTTTTGAGAAAAATACTTTGATGAATAGACAATTTTGTACCGAACTGAAAAGTAAAAACTGAATAATTTTTCCTATTTATAAATTTTATCTTTTCACGCTGCTACTTTACGAAAAATTCTCCCCTGCTTCATCTTTCTTATGTGTGATGGGAATCGGGAAAAAATTCCATATGGGTTCGCATTGACAGGGGCTAAAGTATTATACTGCTTATACTTTGCGGCAACACATCTCGAACTGTATTAAACCTGCTCTTAAATTAAAATCAACAATCCAAGATCTCAAGAAAATTTTCTGACGTTTTTATGCTCTTAAGTTATTCAAGTTCAAAATCGAATGCATTTTACAGATCCTGAACTCGGCTAAAACACGTGCAGAAATTTGGAAGGGGTTCTGGTGAGGCCCTGGCTAGTTTTCCGTAGTTTGAATGTGTCCTGATCTGTAAAACTGGAAAGAACTCCACAAGGCCATTACTCAACTGGTTAATTTTCAGAAAATAATCCAAATATAGAAAAGAGGTAATATTGAATCGAAAATAGATTCTCGTAATCCCCAAATCTGAAGCCACAATTTTTCACCCATTGGTTGGATTTCTATTCAAGTGATTTTAAGTTTTTAAATAATTTCAAGACATCAGGGGAGTTTCTACAGTTTAAAGTAATGCGAACATTTTTGTTAAATATTTCAAGGGATTCTAAATTATATTAAAGAATTTTAAAGGATTTTCAAAAGATTTGCAGTGATTTTAAGGAATTTATGGGAATTTCAAAAGAATTCGGATGAGTTTCAAGTAATTGAAACATTTTTTTAAGTATTTAAGAAAATTTTAAATAGTAATTAAGAATTCTTAAGGATTTAACAAGAACTCCAGAGAATTTTCAAGAGCTTTCACAAGATTAAAAAAATTTTAAGCCATTTTAAAGGATTTCAAGAGATCTCAAGTAATTTTAAGGTATTGGAAAAAACATAAAAAATACTTCTAGATTCTTTAAAACCTGTTAAATCTTTTTAAAATTTACTGTTTGTTGAAATCCTTTGAATCTCTTGAAATCTTTAGGAATAGCTTTAAATGTTTTGTTTTCATTTCTTCTAAGTCTTCTGAAAAATCTCTTAAAACCTGTTTAAAAATTCAAGGGATTTTTAATGATACTGAAATTTTTAAGGATTTTAAAAGAATACCAAAAAATTTAAGGATTTGCAAGAAATTTCAAAGATTTTAAAGATATCAAGATTTCCTAACGGATTTCAAGAAAAATCTAAAACGAATTTCAAGTGATTTTAAAGAATTTTTAAAGAATTAAAAATAATTTAGGGAGTTTCAAAATTTTTAAGTAATTTAAACATTTGGTAAGTTTCAGGATTTTCAATTATTATAAAAAATTTTTAAATCTTATAACGGATTTTTAAAGATGTTCAAAATTTTCAAAGGATTTAAAAACAATATAAAAAAATTTAAGAATTTTCAGGAAATTGTAGAGTTATCAAAACATGTAAAAGGATTTAAAAACTCTTGTAATCTTTGGAAATTTCTTTAAATCTCTAGTTGTTAAATATTATGAAAAAAATAAGAAATTTCCAAGATACCAAGATATCTAAAAGGATTTCAAAAGATTGCAAATAATTTTAAAGTATCCAAATGTTCATAATGTTTGGCTTCGACGTGGAAAACTCTTTAATGCCCTGATTGATCATCAACAATATCTCTGTTCTATTACATCCTTTTAAGGTAGGAATACCAATGTAAGATTGGTATTAATCAGATATTACTACTATATGGTTATGCTCCGTAAATGCCTAACTATATTGAAATATTTATATTGAAAATATAAATCCGGACCAGAGCCTCGTCTGAACCCTATTTTACATCGGGCTGAATGGGGCAATTTCTGCACGGGTAAAGATGAAAATTCTACAACATATGGAATGTATTACTGGATTCTCTTGATGTAAAAGCTTCGAGAGAGGAATTATCATATTTTATTTCAATAAGGAATAAAATTTTGCGCGTGGACCGCACAATGTATGATAATTCTCTTTATAAATTCCTCAGTACTATATCAAAGGATTACAGTGTTCTGAATGAAGAAGCGTGTCTTCTATTTGGAAGAGAATGTCCATAAATATTATAGACATCAAAATATTATCATCCGATAAAAATATTCAATATAACAGAATTTTAGTAGATTCTTAGTATAATTTATTCTTATTTATAACTCATAAACCGTCTGCGCGATTATATCTCTTCCGTGATTTCAATACTTGTGCACTTTTTGAGAAAAAAAACCAGCAGAAAAATTGCACAATCAAGATTCAGTTTCGAAGTTCTTATTTCGTTCTGCGTTATTACTGAGGAAATTGTTCTGAACAAAGAATATTTTAGTTCCGAACATCGGCCATTGAGAAATCAGCGTAAAGCAATTTCCGACGTGGGTGTCACTCGTATATCGAGGCACGTGAGGAAAACGTTTGGCGAAAGAGCAAAAGAGAAAGAGATGGTGAGAACATAATTGAATCCCATACGAGCATGAGCATAACAGCTTACAATGATTACGTAAAGCTGTATTGTACAACTCACTACGAGACTGCGTCGTCGGTTGGTTTATGTTTTATGCACATGTGCAGTACCATATGTATTATATTTGCATGCACGTTTGCGTACTCTCAATAGGGGTCGTTTATTCTCTTAATAACAACAGTATTTTACTGTAATACTTATTAATTAAACTTAAAATTCTTAAGTCTTAAAAATGTTAATAAGTCCGAAAATATTTATTATTTTTAAAAGCCCTTGGTCTCGTTTTAAAGATAAATTTTCGTATTTCTTGTGAACGATATTGAGATATTTTTGAAATTATTTCGTAAATTTTCAAATAAAGATTGTGCTCCATGCGTTGTTGAAAAAAAGCATATTAATATTTTAATAGATTTTACTACATTTGATTAAAAAACGGTATATTTTGATTTTAAAAAAATTCCTGTAAATAATTATGGATATTTCAATTTTGACGGGTTTTCCGTACAAGATGGAGCCTATGGCAGAAGCTAGAAAATAGGTCTTTTTAAAACTAATAATTATGTTTCTTATCATTTACTCTGTATTATTTGGCTCAAAATTTGAATTTTCGAAGTTTTAATATCGATCTGATTGGTGCCAAATCGGGATATCTAGGCTACATTTAGTATGCTAATTTTTTTTTTATCACGATTGAAAGGTGCTACAAATTTGAGAACAATCTGCAAAAGTGAAAATGTATGGTAAATGTCGAAAAGAGAAAGGACTACATATATTTGAGAAAAAATACTTTGTTTTTTCTTTCAGTGATCCCATACATTTTACAGAACGATGTTTCGGACTTTGGTCCGATTTCTCTTGCGAACGTCGAATGTATACAAATTCTCTCGTGTTTTCGAGACGAGTCCAGGGTCTAAACGAATGGAGCACAATCGCATTCAATGCAGCGGCTACAAAAAAATTCTTTTGGTTCGCTTTCTTCAGTCAATCCAAATGTACTCTTTTCCTAATGTGTTTTATACCATCTCAGTGGCAGACGAGTTGCGGCGAAAAAAAGTCTGTAAGCAGTCAATTCGTTGGCGGTTTCAGGTGTTTCGGCGTAAATAAGTAGCGAGACTTCCTCTGAGAGCTGAATTCAATGTGCACTTTTCCATCCAACTCGCCAGGTCTTTTACAATCAAGAGAAACGCTGATACAGTGGCGTTTGTGTAAGAAATTTGCCCCCAGGTAGACTCAAAAGAGTTGCCAACATTTTTTAATTGAGTCTAGACGCTTGATTGAATATTCTGCAGAGAAGTTGGATATTTCTTTCGCAAAATAAAGACTGACAATCCAAAGACTCAGCTAAGACTCAGCGAAACTTGAGATTGGTCAACAATAAAGAGTATGCTCTGTATAGCTTTCTTTTTTTAAAGCAAGACGAGATCGTGCAGCAGGAACAATTAGGAAGCATTAATTAAGTTAAGTGATAAGAATTAAATTCCACAACAGGTACCATTAACTTGTGATCCCGTTGCACCACATTCCATTCGCATGTTTGACGACTCAGCCTCGTGAGAAAATAATGTAATAATTTACGCTACGATTATAAGACAGCTCTTTAAAAGTGGTCACATACGCGTGCCATGTCAAGTAATTCTCTGACGTTATGAGGCTCTCTTTTCCTTCAGATAATATCCAATGCTCGCCGACATTCGAGAGTAATTAATTACAAATTAATTACAGGATGGATGTCCTTGCTACAATTAAAATTCCAGTCTATTTTCTGCTCCTTAGGAAATTATTAGGGGGTTGATAAAGGAGAATAACGGCGGTTGACTAAGGCACAGCAAAGAAATAAGAAGAGAAACTAAGAAACAGACGTAGACAGAAAATTTCAAAGTAGATATTTTTAGTCCAAGACAAGCCCATTAGGCGCCACCAGGAGGAGTGTCAGTTAAATCCTTTGCGACGAAATCAAAGCCGGATAAAGTGAATACTGTTTTGCTGCATCAATTTGTTTTCCCTCCGACTACATTGTTCTGTCACGATGCAACCTTCGGAAGACGATAAAAACACCAAAGAGTACTTTTCAACCACGTGGGTTGTTCTTTGCAGACGCTGAAATTCTCGACGTGGTCCAAATTCGCCAGTTTTTCGCAGCTCGATGAACCGAATTTTTTTTATTCTTTTTAAACCGATACAGCTCAGTTTATACTAGACTTGCTTAATTGGAGCTCGTTTATTTTATGTTCCCTTACAAGTGCTCAAAGAGTGCCAATAAGTTTCCATTATAACGAATTTAACCGCAGCTACTTTTCACGGGATGCTTCTTTCTGTCTTGTCGTTTTGTCGTTAACGTTTTCATTGGTCGTTCATAGACACGATGTTCACCGCAACTTAATTTACGGTGCCCCGGACGGTAGTTGTGTGACCACAGACTACACGAAGAAGTGAGAAGGACCGTGCTAGACGTCATAGTCTCTGATCTTTACTACAACCGTCTAGCTGAGTCACCTATGTCTCGCACGAACTAGAAACAACTGTCTCTCAAGCACCCAAGATGAACGACCCATGCGTTCATGTCGGAACATGTAAGATTTGTATTGCACGGATTGAAATATTCGTGATATGGAACAATACAAGACGTGTACTATATATTAATAGATATTTTATTGCTTCTACAATTTGTCTCAGATAATCCAGCTCAACGTCAAAAAGGGAAAGCGTGTTCAAGTAAATATTACATAAAAGTTATTTATGCCGCAAATCTTTGAGTCAAACTTTCAGAAGGTTTTATTGTTCTTTGAGTGTTATTCCTTAGCGGAGGTTGTGGATGGTCAAACACTTGACGAGGAAAGTGCATTAGTAACCATAACAGTAGAAACTCAATTTCGAGGGTCTCTGTGAACGAGGACGAGGTTAGGAAGCCAGAAAGGCTTTGACAGCTGTTGTGAGTTCACCTTTAGTTTCTTGTCCGGCTTGACCTACGATTTTACTTTACATAGCTGTCAGTCCACCCAAAATGAACTCGTCTATAAATACAGCAAATGGCTCGCTAAAAACTCGAAAAAATATTAAAGTACAAAGAAAATTCGAACTATTCCTATTAAAGAGATTTAGTACAATTAAATTAGTGACGTTTGTGACTCTGTTCCTTTGGACAAAATTTGTTACAATTCTCAGAAGTAAGCATCAAACAAAGCAACTGTAATGTAAAGCAACATGTGCATAATTTATGTAAGGACTTATATTGTTCTTCTAGCAATTGTGTTCTTAAATTCTGGAAAATGGATGAAAACATAATATATCGAAGGCTTGAAACTTTAGCAAAGAATTGCTTGCTTTTTACCATAAACTGCAGATGTGAACCAACCGCAGAGATAATAACAGCAAAATTCGCTTCCTTTACCGTAAAGGATGTGGTTGGAGTCAAGTGACCCCGAAGGATCAGCAGCGCAATGATATTTTGTATAATGACAATAATCTTACTTAAGTGGGGTGAAGATGTCAGGAAGAGCGTGAATCCTGTCAATCCCACACACTTTTTGTTCGTATTATCGATTTCTGCAATTTCAGGTGATTCAGGTCGCAAATAATGATCGACCGCTTTATTCCCTGGCTTGATCGTTAATCAATATCCTCATTTAACCTTTAAATTGCTTTTAAATCGCAAATTAACTGGAGTCTAATATGCCTTGACCTCTCCATTAAAGAAAGTGTATCAAAATTATACAAGATTGTATAATAAGACTGATCGAAAAGAATGCATCTGAATTTCTTCGAGCATTATTGTTAAATTATCAAGGAAGACCAAATAAGAGAGAAAGTGCAATTTTCAAGGCCATCCATGCATTACTAATATACTTTGGCAGCTGCTATGAGTCATTAATTGTTCCTTCAATGCGCCTCTTATGTGGAAGGTAGGTTAGGCGTGTCGGGCATTCCAAGCAGTGGGAAGATTACAGAATTACCAGGCAGCACGAGCCTGGTCTAGGCTCTTTATATGCCCACTAGTGTAGTCGCCCCTTCAGGAAGGAATCAAAGATTGTCTGTAAAACTTGTTTCGCAACCTAGCGATGATGTCATATAGGACAACGTGCTGCACTCCTAGCATAGTTTCTTGTACCTACTCGTATCTTATGAGGCGAACGCAAGACAATAGAAGCCGTCCACTTCCGTCAATATTTATCAAGATCAGTTCTGGACGGAGGCCGATGCTTCAAGAAATCAACTGGAACGAATAGATCGCGAATACCTACTGTTGTCTAGAAACTGAGTGTCTATCAAGAGTCTATTGAACTTCATTCGGACTCCAATAAGAGTCTCGTATATGTTGGTCATGTAATCCAGTTTCTAAGGAAGTACGCAAACGGGTTGACTCCTAATGGGGTTCGAGTGCATCAATGCTTGCAAAGTTGGCTCTCTGCGGGTACAACGCGTGCTAGCTTCCGGCTGGAAAACTTGTGCCATTGGCAGTAATATGGCGCGTGATTGAAATAGATTTTGAAGGGTTGGTGTCCAAGCTAAGAAAAAAACCTATAATAATTTATAGAAAATGTAGTAAGAATAAATCAGATCGTAAAGATTTTGTGAAGTAGGCGTCTGCACTAAATTGGAAATCTGTTTGCAGCTTCTTGCCTCTGCTATATGCTTCCCAGCATCTTTAGAGTTTCATATACACTTTGCCGATGAAATAGCAAGAAAATTTAAATTAAATTGAGACAAGGGAGCCAAGACTGGCAATCTCATAAGAAAATGGAGCACTTTGGTTCAGAATGATCCGCTGATAAAATGTAATATCGTTCTCGTAGGTGTAGAGAGAAGATATACGTTGTGTGGTTATATACATATATATGTATATATGCGAAGCAGTAAAGGAAAGCAGGTGTTTTTGCGAGACGTTGTGGTGGAGGCTAACGTTTGTCGAGACTCGTTTGAGGCTGTTAGCATCCTTCGCGCCGCCGAACCAAAATCCTTGAGTCTCCTTGGATCTTTCACCGATCCACTCTGATCTTCTCACACCTGGCTGGTTCCACCGGCCTAGGCGGTTTGTTCGGGTTGTTTCACGATTCCTCTTCGTCTTGATTCTTGCTTGCTACCTGTCTTGCCGGCCCTTGCTTTTCGCCCTTTCCTCCCTCCCACTTCCTCCTCCTGCATATCAGCCCAACCTACTCAACAACATGCATACGTACATTTTTCCTCCCTGCCCTCTTCTTGTTCTCATTCTCATTCCTCAGTGCTCGTCTTGTTATGCAGAGTTATGCTCTTCTCTTCGTTGCCCGGCCTGTCCGACGTCCGTCTCTCCGCAAAAGGTTTCAAAGATTCGACGACGTAACGATCATGCCGGAAGAAAGAACGATCAGAGCCAGCCGCGATCGAAAGTAGGATCGATTTGGGATCTAAAATACGTGGGCGCATTTTCTTTTCTTAACCAGATCAACTTGATACACAGAAGTTATAGGGGCATCAGGAGCAGAAGCATTCGGTATAATATGAAGGATCGAAAAAGTCGTGGATCACGCGATAGTTGTTTTAGGTGTACTTCCGAAATGGGTCCACCT
>JAUESI010000010.1:9268428-9283502 GCA_032275145.1 Synergus laeviventris
TCCCTTAAAATTTCTGAGAATTCCAATAAATTCCGTAAAATCCTTTTATACTTCTTAACATTATCTAAATTCCCAGTAAATCTCTTTACTAAATCTCTTAAAATATCTGAAAATCAAACAAAATTTCGTAAAATCCCTTGAATCCCATAAAAATCATTAAAATTGCCTAATATTCCATAAAATACCGAAAAATCTCTGAAAATTTCTCAAAACCCAGAGAAATGTCATGGAATCCCTTTAAATTACTTCATATCTCGTAAAATCCCTTAAAATTCGTTAAATACTTCAATATTTTGGAAAATCAAATGAAATCGCACCGAATCCCTTAAAATTCCTTTATTTGCGCAAAAGCTTCGAATATTTCTAAAATTTCAATAAATTTCGTAAAATTTGTATTCTTTGTATTAATATTAACCTTTATGACAGCAATCGTGTTGACTATGAAAATAATCTGAACGTAGTTTTCAAATTCGATACATTCACATAATTCGTGCAATTTTCAAACCAATAAAATTTTCGACAACAAATTGTTCGATGTATAGTAACATCATCACTCTTTTAAGATATATAGGATTTCTTAATTTCCTTTGTGATATGAGATTGGTTTATTTATTCCGAATTCCGTTATTTTCGATTTATGTTCCTCATACTCTGCTCTTGCGAATCTTGGGTCGAACATTAACGAGAAGAAAACGACGCGTATCGTCGTTTTGGGAGGAAGAGCAATCGGTAAAAATTCTTTTCTTATCAGTGACTTTTTCCTGGTGCCATCTTGAAACGACTGAAAGCACTGAAATCGGGTTTCTGAGTCAAATGACCGTTTATACCTGGATTTCGCTTTTACGACGTCAGGCGAAGAACTTTTGATCGAATCTCAACGTCGTTATGGGCGTACAATTGACGTGGGCAATGAAGTATGATAACGCGTTTATTGTCGCATTTGCGTTATTCTGACATTCTGCACAACACTTTCTTCTTTTCTATCGCCATCATAATTTACGATATTGATTGGAGACCATTACATTTTTATTACTGAGAAAATAACTCAACTCTTATCAATTTTTACACTGATGCACTAAATTCGAATTAACATACATATTTCATAGACATAGGGGTGACACATCGATTCCTCATTTGTAGAAAATTGTAGGTTTGTGAAGGTTGTGTGCAGATAAATAAGGATAATAAATAAATATGGATGCCACTATTCATACATATTTATTTAACTTTTCTGATTAAATTCTTTTATTATTGATCATATCTTTTTGGAATACACTGGAATACATTTGCAATACACCTTAACTCATTTTTGTTTCCACCTCTCAATTTTCTTGTCCTGTGATTTTATCAGTACTTTTCCTTTTTTCCTCCACCGTTCATTTTCTCCCTGTAAAATTATGTAATTTATATTAACTTTAGATTTCTAACCGCGTAAAATAACTTTTAATTGCACCAACTTACAAGTTGCGAATAATGGATGAACACAACTCTTTTTTGATGACTACGACAGAATTCATGTCTTCCTCACTGATCTGTTTTTGCATTTTTTCCAAATATTTTTCAACCGTCTCACAAAATTTAGTAGATGCATCAATTAATTGCTTCGTGAATTGAGTTAAATTCATACCAGTTACTTGTTCTATCATGTTTTTAAAGGTTGTCATCATAATATTTCCATTGAATGCTGCTCCAGCCATTTTTTGTATATTTTCGGCTATTTTTAGGGGATTTAATTCCTGTACCATGTTTAGTGGATTTAATTTCGATACTGATTCCATTGGATTTAATTGGCTATTCACGGATTCTGAGAAGACTTTGGATGACATAAAAAATGCATTATAAATAAAATTCAATTAAAATTAGGTTTGTAAGATTTAAAAATACTCACATACAACCATGAAGAATAAAACTATGATTGAGCACTTCATCTTGTATTTTTTGTTTAAAATGTCGATTTGATTTTAAAAAACATGAAATAAAAATAAGTTTCCCTTAAAACCGGTAGTTACAATACCCAAGTGTCTTTATAAATGAATTGAAAACATATGTAGTGGCTATTTATAACGGTACTCCCAAGGCAAATAATAGACAGGCAAATTTATGCTTACGTTCGCACTCTTGCTTGTTTTACAAAGATAAAAGAGAAATTTTATAAAAATGATTGTTTTCGCCTCTTATTTCCTCGCAATATTTTTCGAATAAACGAAAAATTTGCGTCGGTCAGGGGAAATTTTGCACATCTTCAGAAATAAATTACGGATAATATATTATCTTAGTCAGTCAAATGTTTATGGACGTCATGCGTATTTGTTTAAGTTTCATGTTTCAGCTGTTTCTTACGACAACGAATAATTTTTCTCCAGACTAAGGATTCTGAATTAGCTTGAAGTTAGATAGCACAATGCTAATTATATAACTTTAAAAACTATAAGAATGAGTTGAATTTCAGCGTGAGGTGTGCATTTAATGCAATTTATAAGATGTTTTGAAAATTGAAACATCATAAATTACCCCTTCTTTGCTCTTCTCTTAATCTTTATATGTATTTTATATTGCTTCTCTCAGAAATTGATGAAGTCATTAAGATTCCCTTTTCAACCTCTACCGATTTGGTTCATTAAAATACATTCTAGTTTCTCGAATTTCGTATAATTAGTGATGATCATCATGTGGCTTTAGTTGTCAGTAATTTGCCAAAGTGTGAACAACAGTTTTTTGAGCATTGAATACATTACACGGTCGCATTACAAAGCCTGTCAAAGCATACTTGAAAATGCTGAAATGTGAAGTCCTACGCTGCCCATCGTATTGTACAGACATTGCTCCTTCAGATTACCACTTGTTTTGGTCGATGACTCATGGTCTGCCTGAACAATGTTATGTTAATAACACTTGTTATGAAGATACCAAAAAACGGGTCGATTCGTGAATAGTCTCAAAAGACGAGTCTTTTTTACGTCCTGGTATCCGTATGCTACCAGAAAGATGAAAAATAATAGTGGCTAGTGATGGGAATACATTGAAATCCTATCCCTTTCTATTTCTCATTCTATCTCTCAGGTATAGAAAGGAACAAAGATTGTTTAACCCTTTCTACCTCTCGTTTAATCCCTGTCTATTCCTTGTCAATCCCCACTTATCTCTTTATATCTTCACTGCTTTATCTCTTTTCTATTATATCTGTCTCTGTTTCTATCTCTTACATATACCCGTCTATACCTTTCTATCTTTTTGTCAACCTCAATTCGCTTCTATCTCTTTCAATCTACAGTTCTCTATCCATTTCTATCTCCATTTCAATTCACATCCACGCTTATCTCTTTCCATCGCACTTCTCTATCTCTATCTATCTTACGCCTATTCCAGTCTATCTCTTTCTACCTCCATCTGAATTGAAATTGCTCCTATCTCTTACAATCCTCACTTATCTATCCCTTACTATCTCTGACCTATTCCTATCCAACTCTTTCTATCTCCTTGTTAATCACAATTATCTCCTATCTCTTTCATTCCCCACTTCTCGATTGCTTCATATCTCTCGCCTATTCATGTCCATCTCTTTCTATCTCGTTATCGATATCAATTCACTCTTATCTCTCTTAATCCCCACTTATCTATTCCTTTTTATCGCTCATCTATCTTTTTCTATCTTCAATCTAAACTTCTCTATCCCTTTCTTTCTCTGGCATATTGCTATCAATATATCCCTTTCTATTTCCATCTGAATTAAAATTGCACCTATCTCTTTCAACCCTTACTTCTTTACCCCTTTCTATCTCTGGTCTATACCTATCTATCTCTTTCTACCTCCTTTTCAATTACAATTCTCTCCTCTCTTTTTCAATCCCTACTTCTCTATTCCTTTCTATCTCTCGTCTATCTCTTTCTAGCTACTTTTCAATCTGAATACGATCATATCTCTTTGAATCCCCACTTCTCTATTCCTTCCTATCTCTTGTCTTATATCTGTCTGTCTCTTTCTATCTCCTTTTCAATCCCAGTTCGCTCTTACCTCTTTCAATACCCACTTCTATGTCTCTTTCTACCTCTTTTATATACCCGCTATCCCTTTCTATCTTCATGTCAATCTCAATTCGCTTCTATTGCTTTCAATCTACAGTTCTCTATCCCTTTCTATCTCTGGTCTATTTCTATCAATACATCTCTTTCTGAATTAAAATTGCACCCATATCTTTTAATTCTCACTTCTCTATTCCTTTCTATCTCTCACCTATTCTGCTCCATATCCCTTTCTATCACCTTGTCAATCTCAATTCGCTCCTATCTTTTCCAATCCCCACTTCTTAGTTCCGTCCTATCTCTCGCCGATTCTCGCAATAGATAAGAAAGCGCCACACTGCACATCTAAACACACAAATAACACAACCGATCACCAGGATTATCACTAGATATTTTTAGAAAATGTAAGGGACGAAATTCACCTCTCAGATCTCTCTGATTGCGAGAGTGTTGCGCGAAATAATGCCTATATGGCGAGAATCAATCGAAGTACGAGTATGTAATCTCCCTGCCGAGACACTCTCACTCGTCACCTCGATTTTCTTGAAATTTAGGTAGCTTCGGAAAGTGATTGGTAGCTAATATTCGCATCATCTGTCCATTCAAATTAATATTGAAGAAATGGGCGTGTAACATAAACATACCACCTCAAAAGAGATTGAAAGAGATAGAGTTGGGTACCCTGTTGGATGTAAAAAGATAAGAAAAAATATTTTAAAAAATAAATAAAAAATATAATAAAAAATCCTTTCTGTATCCTTCGTTTATCCTCGCCAATCATTTCCTATCCACCACCTATCCACGCCAATCTTTCCTTATTCTTCGCCTATCCAAATCAATATTTTTCTATCCGTTTTGCAATCAATTGCCGCGCCTGTCTTTTTTAGTACCAACTTTCCTATCCATATCTATCCTTTGTATAATCATTTGAATCTTTTTCTATCTGTCTTAAACTATATGACCAAGTCTATTCATTTAAATATTTACTTTTCTATCCATATATGTTCTTAAATTTAATCACCACTATCCTTTTGCAAAGCTACAATCTACTAAGAAGCCTATCCTTTTCAATCCATACCTTTCTATCCATGTCTATACTTTATCTAATTATCTTTATACTTTTCTATCCTTTTTACAATATATTAGAAAGAGCACCGTTTTCAATCCATACCATTTTATCCATATCCATCCTTGTAAAATAATTTTAATCCTTTTCTATCTCTCTTGAACTATATTACCAAGTTTATCCAATTCCCTCTGTACCTTTCTATCCATGTCTATCCTTTGTCTGATTATTAGAATCCTTACCTATCTCTTTTACAGTCAAATGCCACGCTTATCCTTTTCAATGTCTATCATTTTATCCATATCTATCCTCTCTATCCTATCTATTTTATCCATTTCAATCATTTTCTATCTTTCTTAAAGTATACTATCAAGTCCATCCATTTCAATCTTTACCTTTCTATTCATGTGTATCCTTATTGAATGAATTCGATCCTTTTATATCTCTCTTGAAGGGCATTACCAAGTCTATCCTTTTCAATCCATATCTATCCTTGTATAATAATTCCAATCGTTTTCTATTTCTCTGAAAGTATACATACTACTAATTCCATCCATTCTAATCTTTATCTTTCCATCCATGTCATATTCAACAAGCATATTCTTGCTGTTTCTGTCTTTCTCGGAAGTATGTACTACGAACCATATATTTTTCAATCCTTATCTTTCTATCCATATCCATCTTTGTACAATAATTTCAATCTTTTTTTATATCACATATATTTTTCTATTTCTATATGCTTAATCATTTCAACGCTGTTTTGTCTCTTTTCGCAGTTTACTATCTATATGAGATAGGGAGATTAAAAAAGTAGAACCATATTAGTGCAAGAAACTAGAAAATAGATAGACGTATCAGACAAGGAATAGAATAAGGTCGAAAAAAAGGGGTCTAATAGAGATGGGTTAGTGCTTATACTGACAAAGAGATCGAAAGGGATAGAGATGGATAGATGAGACATAAATAAGAAAATTGAAGATATAGGTTATATATATAACAGAGATTGAAAAAGATAGAGTTGATATAGGATATATGGATAGGTTGGGATAGAGCTCTTTTGGATAAGTGATAATAGTGAAATTGGTTTATAAAACATAACACCTAAATGATCGTTAGCTCAATGGATTAAGAGCTGGACTGCGAATTCAATGCTCGCGGTTTCGCATCCCCATAGGTGCGGATTTTTCAGTTTTATATAGTGGTATAATTAGAATAATATGTATGTGCAAAATATTGTAGATGTAAAATTATTATGCATGTTTAAAATATGAACATTGATAATTTAATAAGGGAGAGATAGCCTCAGCGATATAATGAGATAACCTAAAAATTTCTAGCAAGAGAGGATAGATTTAGGGATAGAATATTACCATGTATTACCTGACACAGAGGTAGACTGAGGGATAGGAAGAGATAGAAAAGTTCAATCTCTTTCTATCTCTAAATTTTTATCTCTTTGTATCTCTTTACTTCGAGCAGGGTACTTTGAATCATCAAGTGGTAATCACTTTCTTTAAATAAAGCTGTAATTTACCAAAAAATCTCCAATATAACATTCTGAAATTGTGCGAAATTACAAACGACCACACTTTGCAAATTATTTTTAAAACTTGCTTTTTATACCACTGGCATATTACTGGTAGAGTAACGGGCCATTGCTGGGCTAAGTCATGGCGAAAGCTTGGCAAATTTGAAATGCCAATATACTGGGATAGCGCTGGGTGGATTTGATCGCTGATATTGGCCCAGTAATATTGGCCGATTCTCGGCTGCCAAGACTGGTCTATTCAAATTCTGCTGAAAACTAAGATTGAACTCCAGGTTCCCTATAAATATTTATTTTTCAAAATTTATACACATAAATTCCTAAAACGAGTCTTCCAGTATTTATAGAATTCGAAGAATGCTAACTCGAATCAGAAAATTGATTGTATGCAATAACGTTTGCATATTCTAGAAAATTATTATTTCGATATGCTAAAATAATCGCAGCCACTTCCAACACTCTCAAGCCTTTATTACCCTCGTAGCATCTGATTAATGTTATTGACTCACAATCAGCCAACGAGCCAGCTATACTTACTGATCGAAAAAGAAGATTGAAAAGTCCGTATACTTGATTTTGACGAGCTGATGCAGGTATTGGGCAATTCAGCAATTCTGTGGTTTGGAGGTGATTGGCCCTTGACGTAGTTCAACCCCGTTATTCATCATTATGCCTGCTAACCTTGACACGTGATGTAATTCATGCGTTACATGCACCGTTGTTTTCGTTGTATCTGTTGTACTCGAACTGGAATCCAACAGACGAAACGATTCGCGGGGCCAATCATCCAGTAGCATCACGTTCGAGTTCTTGGTTCTGGAATTACAGTTTTGGTCGTAACTTTTCAACCAAACTCGAGTCAACATAGCTTCCCTCCTCCCGTATATTTTATCGCTTCCGCCAAGGCCCTCCTTTTGAATTCCCGAATGTCCTCACTGTCCGCAAGACAGTTCGATTCCCATTTTATTCGACATACGTGACATTTGCGAAACGCTGGAAGCTCATAAGATGTCGAGGACTTCTTGAGTTATTACCAGGGAATGAACTTTACGCAAAGTACTTTTTATCCGTTTTATCAGACTATAATAACTGAGCTTTTTTGATGCTTACTTTTTCTTCAACCATCTTTAAACCTTTAAACTCGACCGAGCTGCAATGATTTTTCAATTTAAAAGAACGCAGCCCCAGAGAATCAAGCAAACCCATCAATTATAGCTATTTTATTAAGGCGGAACTATTCACCTGTTAATTTGAAAGAGGGGAGTGTATAAAATCGTCACACGATCCCCATTACCTCTTTATGGTCTCGCGCAGCGCGGTGACTGGAAATTGTACGGGAGGGCGGTTCTCGTATTAATGAAATTTGATTCAGGGGCTGGAAACTAAGCGAGGGTTCTAGAAGGGTGAAGGAGAAACGGAGATTGCATAAACAAATTAGCGTCCAGGCATGTAGCTTGGCGTAATATAAAGTCAGAGAGCCAGGCTGGTTGGTTCGACCATGCATGAATGCGTTAAAGTTTGTCACACATGCATGCAATTTAGAAAATTACGTCTTGCTGATATATTAGCTGAAAACATTCTCACAAGCCGACGAGACGGGTCATTCTGGATTGAGCCCGAAGGATAAAGTTTACATCGATTTCAGGTGAAAGATTAGCTGCTATGTGGTTGAAAGCAGTGCGAAAAACAGGACTAGATAGATAGAAAAATGGTCTAAATATCCGGTCGACAACAGACTTTTTTTAAAAATCATTGTGCTTACTTCAATTTCATTAAAAAAATAATTGTACTTATCGCAGACAAATGAAGACATTTCTCGTTACTGAAAATAAAGCACTTGACACCGGTAGAAAAGTCGCTATATTCACTGATCTTAAGGCCATGTGTATTACTTACCCGATCCCTTAATTCCTTAAAGATATTTTTTCCTCTGCAACTTTAATTCCAATTTTATTGAGGCATCAAATTGAAAATTTCTAAAATTGTAGTTAAAGTAATAAATAAAGTACTTTTATCTGGTCCTAAATATTTACAATTATAAAAAAAAATTATTTAAAAATTTTTATTTTTATTTTCATAAAAATGTATGACCAGATAAACGTACCTTAATACTTTAACTTTAATATTAGATATTTTCAATTTCATACCTCAATAAATGTAAAAGTAACGTTGCAGAGAAAAAAATGTCGATAAGATAGGGATCGGATCAAAGTTAGGAATTTACGTCTTGAGAAATTCGAAATCGGTCGGTATTACAATTTAATTTAAAAACCTTGTCACTGAGCAAAATTCTACAGAATTTCGTTGTATTTTTTGAAATTACTCGTTTAATCTTTTTAAATTATTCAAAATCCCATCAAATCTCATTAAGTCTCTTAAAATTCCTAAATTTTAATAAAATCACTTGAAACTACTTAAAATCCCATGAAAAATGATTAACTCTCTTCAAATTTCGCAAAATTACTTAAATTTTATAAAATCCTTTTAAATTCTTTAATATTCTTCAAAATATAAGTTAAATGAAATCCAAAGAAATTTTTTTTTATATCTTGCAATCACTTAAAGCTCCTAAATTATTAAAACAAAAAACACATGAATTTCCTTTTTAGTAAAATCACTTGATATTCCTTAATATTCCTGAAAATCCATTGAAATTTCGTAAAGCACCTCAAAATTTTATTTAAAATCCCATAAAATCGATATTTTAAGGAATAGTAACGAATATCGCAAAATCCTAAAAAATGATTTCTCAAAAATTACAACTTCGATCGATTTCATTTTGTGCTTCAAATTATTATTATTTACGTAGAATAAACTTTCGACAAATAGTATGTAAACTTTAACTGTGGAAAATTGTATCTGTAACAAAATTGAACTATAGTTTTTTCTATGTATGTATAACAGTCGCTGATTGAATAAAGCGGACATTTTTATTTCATCAAAAATTCCAATCCCAAATAAAACTGGATATCTTGGAATTGAATGGAATTCGTGTGAGCAAAATTTGTTGGTGAAAACCAGTGGTACTGGTTTCAACCGGAAGTTTGCCTCGCGTCTCGGATCATAAATGTTTCCTCGTCACGGTATCCTCCGAATAATTCGATTTTAACGATGCCGCCCTTTTGTTCGTCTGAAGATTACACCCACTCGCTTCGCGATGCTGAGATATAATTCATCGCCGAGACAAAGAGTCGGATACTGTCGAATTCGTTGGTAAAGCTTGAGAGTCCAGAAATCCCAGAAATTGGGAAACTTTTGTCTAAAATATACATATACAGTTCAGTATTTCGGTTGATTAAGTATTGGTAATTTATGAGCAACATCGTTATTCAATTAGGTGTCCGAAAGTATATATTTAATAATCAATTGCCCTCAAGAGATACCTCCCACAAAAATTTGGTCACTGCCATTTCAGACTCGTGCTTGAAAAGGTGGAGGTGTCACGTCTAGGTGAAGGCAACTTATTCATTAAAATTTCTTTTTCCTTGTTTCAGGTAAGTTCAACTTTTCACCAAGGTCATAAGATGTTCCACACATGTAATGCTCCATCTGTAAGTCGCACATAATTTAATTAACATAGAAGTCGTTTTTTATTTCGTCAAAGGAAATTAAATTTTAATTGTATCGCCCTAACAGGGTATTATTGCATGAGAGGGTTGATAGGGAAAGGGACGATTGGAAACGGTTGCTAATGAAGAGCTCAGAACTAAGTAGCCTCCAACCCAATCTATACCATATGTATTACGCTTCTATCCTTTTGCTCTCTACAATGGAGGTCCTTTCGATGTGCAACCATATAGTTAGTGCCACTTGTACGACTTTCGATGCGGTGAATTTACCTGTATGTAACAGTCGTGCTTTCCACGGTATCAATTATATCTCTGATTAGCAAGCCTTTCAACTTCTGCTAAGGTTCGAGAAGCACTTTGAATTTCACAGATCGTTCGAAATAATTTGGCATAATTGGAAAATTATTTGGAGAAATTCACTTGATGTGGTAAAGTGGCAGCGTAACCTTCACTTTCACTAATCAAAGCCACACTAATTATAACTCGCTCTGTGTATTATTATGGTGTTATTTTGAAATTACAGAATTTTAAGGCTTACTTCCGAAAAGGGTCCACACTCCACCTCCGATTTCCTTGAAACACTGATGGTGAAAATTGGCGATCATTTCCTTTTACCATGATTTCCCTTTGTCATTTCCCTTTAACATTTATCTCTGCCATATCCTTTTACCCTGAAAACCATGGTTTTTTGTGATTTTTGAATTTTTTATGGACGCCAATTTTGATATTCATATTCATAATCAGCGCATCGAAATACATAGGTATGTGCAATTTTAAGGAAATGGGAGGAGGACCCTTTTCTGAAGTCTATCCAATATTTATTTGGAATGAATGAATTTAAAGAAAGTGATTCGCGCCAAGATCTTGTTTATGCAGTTTGGTAGAATCGCATTCCGTCATGTGGGGAATAGATTTGAAGGTTTACCCTTGGAAATACCCTCCTTGCTGTGAACTCCATCGTGTTTCGAAAACCGGAGGATCGACTATTTCATTCTGTGATATATGGCGCAAATGCATATGTATCCCGACATCGGTGACCCATTCGACTTGACATCGACATTCTCGAAAACTTGCGAGCTTGATAAATCGTATGTGTATTGCATATCACTAGGAACTTGAAGATGGATCGCCGCAGGCGGAACTTAAAATATGAAAAAAGAAGACCTCAAACCATTGCTACTGATTTATCTCTTCTAGATACCTGCATCTTTTATTTCATGAACTAACTTTACGTTCAAATTTTCGTACACTCAACTTAACCGTTTATCTCTGCTCTCGCTAACAGGATTTTTCAGCTTATTTTCAAACAAAAAACGAGAATATAATTATCAGAATTTGATATCTCGAAGGAGAGATACAAACGAGGGGAACATTTCTTGTGCGATCGAATTTTCAGGCACGTACTTGATCATTTAATTTATGCTCGTGTAGATTACAGCTTGACGAAATGAAGACCTGAGTCTTAACTCTTCCCAGCGAAAAAGATTCACCGTAAACATGACACGGCTGCGTGCAGAAAATTATCTCTTACGCGGCGAACCTAATGGACTTAAATTAAGATTTTCTTCGACATTTGGCTCGATTCGTCGAAGAGAGCTTATCAGCTCTTCTTCTTGGGCTTCAAGATGCTATTAATTTGTATCGATAGGGGCGGAACAGAGAGAAACGTGCATGGAGTTCGTTAAGTCTGCGGCGACAGAGTGAGCCACGGGACTTGATTCCACCTGTCTCTCGGTTTCCTGCACCTTTTACATTAGGGTGGTCCAAAATAGATTGATTTTTTTTAAATAATACAGCATCTACCAAATTCCAGGCGAATAATTTACGTAATTTAGGATAAATGCGGAATTTGTCAATACTCGTTCTAATTTAGCAACTATAGGAACTTCTATCCTTTAATTTATGTCACTTTCTGCAGTCTCAACTATTTTTCAAAAGTTCATGGGGCATTAAATAGGCGATTTCGTGTAACTACATTAGGATTGTCCAAAGTAGATTAACTTTTTTTTTTATTAATATAGCATCGCTAAAAATTTTTCCTATCGGTTTAAAATAACACCAGATTTTTAAAAGAATGTAAGTGAACTTTAGGTTCTGTAAATTTAATTCACTTTTAACATAAATAAAAATGAAGACTAAATGGAATTTAGTTCTAATTTGAAAGTGTTTACTATCTATCACACGAATTTCGATTCTTGGAAAATGGTCCCTGATTTCATTGTTCCCTTAGTCATTTTAATTAGGCTTTGTTGATGTTTTTCTGTTTATCTAGCTTCTTCTAAATTTTCAATCTTGTGTCTTTTGTCCCTCAGTCCAACTTTGAATTTCGGTCGGAGTGGTTGTGAAAGTGTTTAGTTCATATTCGATTTATCGAAGTAGAAATAAATTAAAATGCAAGTGAAAATAAGTAAGTGCATGTGCCATAGGATTTTCAAGAGTTCCAGATTCATGAAACATCTTGCAATTAGGATATATTGAAACAAGTAACGATTTTCTTTTATATATGTTTTTTTAAATAATTGTATGAGATAATATTTTGAGCTGTACTTTTCTCTGCTTTTATAAGCATCAGTTGGAATTTCAGTGTATATAGCAACCTAAAAAATTATCCCTATTAATTTTAAAATGATCCCTGATTTTTAAAAGAATCTTAAATTTTTTATTTTTTAAATATTTAAATCGAACTTTAGGTTCTATATGATACAGAGAAGTAACTTAAAAAAGGTGAACGTTATACATTTTTTCCTGTTATTATTTTTTATACATTTTATTCAATTTAATTTAGTTGAACGCTTAGTGTGTTGTCTAATTTATGTTAATTATTTTTCTGTGTTTACTAAGTGGTTTCCATTGTACTGTTAATATGATACAAAAGAGCCACACAATTACCGAATATTGAATTTGAGAATATTTACTTATTCGTATTTATATGAAGAGAATTATGGAATTTAGTTCTAATTTGAAGGTGTTTACTATTTATCCCACGAATTTTAGTTCTTGGAAATTGTTCCTTGGTTTCGTCGATCCCTTAGCCACTTTAATTGGAGTTTCTTGATGTCTTTCTGTTTATGTGGCTTTTTTTGATTTCTCGACCTTGTATCTTTTGATCCTCAGGCCAACTTTGAATTTCGGTTGAAGTGGTTGGGAAAGTGATATTCAATTGTCCAAGTTGAAATAAGTTAAAATGCAAATAAAAATAAATTTAAGTGCATGTGCCATAGGATTATCTAGAGTTAAAGGTTCAGAGAACATCATGCAATTCGGATGAATATATTGAAACAAGTGAATATTTCCTTTTATATGGTTTTTGAAATAATTATTTTGGATGATATTTTTTGACAGGTACTTTCTCTGCCTTTATAAGCATCTACTCTCTGAATCTGAATTAGTTAAATTTTACTAATTAATAGAAGTTTCTTACTAGTTCAAATGGTGCTAAGTCGTTTACTATAAATTATTAAAAAGTTACTAATTTCGTAAAATTATTTAAAAGTCATAAAAATATTTTTAAATATCTTAACATTCTTAGGGGAACTTCAAAATCTCTACAATTTTTTAAAATGTCATGAAATTTCTTCAACACTAGAAAAACCTTAAGATTCCATGAAAAAATTAGATTTCTTAAAATTTCCTAAAATTTGTTTAAAGTTAAAAGTCATAATATTCTTTATAAATCGCTTGAAATTCCGAGAGGGTGTCTTAAATCCTAAAGTTCGTTAAAATCCCTTAAAAATTTATTTCAATCTCTAAAATTCCTAAAAAGCTCATGACATTTTTTTAATTCCTCGATAATCTTTTTAATTCCCTTAAAACTCCTCAAAAGTTCTGGAAAAATTGTTTATTCATTATAATTCGTAAAAATATCTTAAAATTCCATAAAACTTCAAAATTCAACCAAGTTATTCAAATATCGCATAGAATAACTGAAAATTCTTTATAATGCGTCGAAATACAAGCTAAATAATATGACAAAACTAAAGTAGTTATTTATACAAACAGGTTAACATTATGAAGTAAAAATATTAAATAGATTAGCAAGTTATTCTTACTAATTCACTTTGATAATAAGTGTCTTACTATTTAATTTAGCAGAAAGTGGAGAAATTACTAATTCAATAGTCAAATTTAAAGCTACGAATTTACTAAATCAAATTCTTACTATTATACAAGCAAAGGAATTTCTTGAAATAAATTTCCAGAAATGAAAGTTAAAAAAAAATTTCAAAAGGGTTGAGAAGCTATTCTGCTCCAAATTCAGAATTTTAGTGAATACTCCCACCTTTTATTTTGCATTCAAATTTTACTATAAATATGGAGTCCATAGGCTGATATCGATGGGTCTGATATCGATATCCAGTTATCGGTGAAGGGCTCTTAAGAAGCAAGGCAGAAAACAAAATTTACGTGATATAAAAGGTTTATTCTTAATTCTTCATTCATGAATCTACCTAGTATGAGTATATTTTTTTCATAATTTTTTAACAATAATTAAAGATGTAAAAAAATTTCATAATAATACAAGAGTTTGTGAATTCTTCCACATATTCTGATAACTGCAATTTCTTGAAAATCCTTTGACTTTTTTTTTAATACCTTTAAAAATTCCTTAGAATATTTTTAAATATTTGAAAGTAATTGAAAATCTTGAAACTATTTTGAGTTTTTTTTTTTAAACCATAAAAACTCTTTAAGATCATATGAAATCTAATCTTGAAATGGCACTTACAATCCAGTAGGAAATCTTTATATATTGAAAATATTGTATAATCTCTTGAAATTCCTTTCAATTCCCTAAAATCACTTAAAATCTCTTTAAATTCTTTAAAATCACTTGTCATCCTTTATTAAGATTTCTTGAAAATAAAAAATTACT
>JAUESI010000010.1:9303107-9322041 GCA_032275145.1 Synergus laeviventris
AAAGGAAAATGGTAAAGGCAAATGGTAAAGGAAAATTATAAAGGAAAATGGTAAAATGAAATGGCAAAGATAAATATGAAAGAGATATCGTAAATGGAATCGGTAAACGGAAATGGTAATGGAAAATTGTAAATGGAATTAGTAAAGGGAAATGGTAAAAGGATACGGTAAAAGAAAATGATAAAGGAAAATGGTAAAAGAAATTGGTAAAGAGAACTGGTAAAGGGAAATGGTAAAGAGAAATGTAAAAGAGAAATGGTAAAGAGATATCTTAAAGGGAAATGGTAAAGGAAAATGGAAAATCGTTAATCATATTAAAAACTTAAAAATAAAATTTACAAAATAACAGATAAAAATCTATATACCACTGATTTTCTCAGAAACTTTCACTCGCGGAAAAGAATGTTTGGAACAAAAAATGGAAGTACACCCCATTTATCAACTGAAGAAATTATAATTAAACAAATTTTTAAATATTGGACAATGTAACGACTACAAGGTTTTGTAATATTTTGAAACGATTATTACGATTTACCACATATTATGCAAAAAAGAGTAAGACTGAAAATCTTGCGTATAGTCCTGCGTAAGTCGGAGAATTTAGAGATTTTGGACCACAGAAGCCTTTTTTCTATGTTGTGAACGGGCGATAAGTTTTGGGAGCGTCATCGTTTCGAAGGGCATAAATTTGGTGAAGGGTCATTCTCGTTAAGCGAAGCCCGTGGCGGATGCACGCAACCGAAGCGTCCGCCGCGTAAACCCGAGCTTTTCATTGGCTGGACGAGCGTCGGATTATGGAAATGCTGGAACTCCCGTATACCCTTCCAACGCCTAACCTAACTCTTTATTATTGTAATGCCTGAAGTTACGGTCGTGCTCTCGCCCAGCTCTGATATAAGACTTAATTTACAAAAAGGAAAAAAAAAAGTAACCCGATGTAGGAGTCGGTGCATTGGTACCGACTTCCTATGTATATGTTATCGACGAAGTGCATGACCAATTCTCTCTCCTCTTATTTTCTTCCTCTCTCTTCAGTTTACTGTTGTCTCGTCTTTTTCGATAGTAATTGAGTGGCGACATCGACCGCAAAGAATTATTTACGGCGGATTAGTGTCAGTTAAGCTTGAATCTTCTCAGCAAAAGTGGATGCAGAAGACACTTTGCTTAAAATGTAAAACAACTCACAAATCTTGACCTCCTCCAAGCTGTTCGTTAATTCGCGAGAAATACCTCAGTTTTAGAAATACGAAATTTTTTGATAAATTCTTTCATGATTTTTAGTTTACATAACATACATAACTTGAAAGCTAGCTGGATAATCTTCAGAAAAACACTAGATCCGATTTCGTTAAATTGAATGGCATTTTTACAACCAGCTATAATTTTTTCTGTTCTCAGTAAAAACCGGGAAATAAAATTTTCGAGAAAGTAAGATTATTTAAAATTTTATCGACTTGCTATCCCGACTAATTCCGCTGGGATTAAATAGCAGGACCATTTTTCTCGGAGTTTATTCGTGGAGGATAGAAGGGTCCAGCCCGATATGGAAAGGTCACTCCTTTCGATTCATTCAAAGGATTTTCAAGATATTGCCCTTTTGCATTTCAATGACAAATTCTCCTGGCAATGTCTTGTGACCTTCGATGGACTTTGACCTCCTCATTCTGTTATTGTTATCATTCATTTTCCTGTTAACGTGAACTGTCGTTTTTCCTCGTTTTTATTGTAACTCTAGTATCACAAGGAAAAGCTCACCTATAAAATACAATCAATGATTTTTTTCCGCCTTTTGCTTTATATAAACAAAAAACATGACAAAGAATTTTAAAAACTTCTCGCTCAGAAATTTTAATATGGATCTGGTCGGTGCCCAATTAGGTACAACTTGGGCTAAATAGAGCTATGTAGACTGGGCCAGACTTGAAATGAAACACGAAACCCGATCAGCGCCTCAATTGACAGCCAAATTCGGGTTCTTAAAGCTTCATTTGACATTTGCTAAAGTCATTCAATTCTTCTGAATTATTTGAAGACACTTGAAGTCTTCAAAATTATTTTAAATCCCCTTAAATCTCTTGAAATCGATTAAAATCACTTTCAATCCTTTGACATAACACTTTAAGTCTTTGATATTCTATAAAATTTCATGATTCCTTGAATGAATCCTTAAAATTATTTTAAGTCTTTTCAAATGTTACACAAAACATAAAAATTACTCTAAAAATTCCTTAAAATTCCTTTAGAATAACTTTAAGTGCTGGAATATTTCTTAAAAATTCGTGAATCCTTAAATGAACCCTTAAAATTACTTTAAGCCTTTTAAAATTTCTTACATAAGTTACAAATTTCTACAAAATTCCTTGAAAATGTGCAAGATCATTTCAAATAACGTAAAATCCTTTTATATTCTTTAATAAGCTGTGAATTCTTAATCCCCTGAAATCTGTAAACTGATTTGTATAAGCGAGTCATTTACTAATTCATTCAATTTTCTTATAAATCGCAGCTCATTCTTAATATTAACTTTTGAAAGTGCAGTCAATTAATAAAACACATCAAAATCGAACGAAAAAACACCGAAAAGAAAACCGGGTACTTATATTTGAACCGGGTATACACACACACCACAGAACAGCTGAGAACAGCGGCATCCGCCATATTAGATACGAACTACGCATGCGTGGTTGCGTATCTTATCGGTCTAACTAAACAGTTTTGTTGGCTCAACAAAACTTTATTTAGGCCAACAAAAACAGACTCAACAAAAAAATTTGGTGTCAACAACAAAATATTTTGTAGAGGCAACAAAAACTGTATAAGAAAACGTTTTTATTGTGATGACGATATTTTTTTTCTCAGTGTTCGCCTGATGAAGTACAAAATCATCCCTGAAGAACAATTCTTGAATGAATGTAGAGTATTTAATTAATGTTTAATCATGCTTTAAAAAGCTATAGGCAATTTTATTTTAGTCTTGTTGGCTTCGAGTACACCGTCTGCGTCTGAGTCGCGGTGCTGGTAATACCCAAGAACTTGAAGGTAAAGAAGTCTGTCGGTTTCTACGTGATGGTATGCGCTTTGTCATACCATTTGTCCATCCTGACTTTCAGACTGTACATATATGCTCTTGGGTGCTCTCGCACTGGTGCAAGTGCAACAGTTCTCGCATCTGCACTCGAAAATGTTGTCTGGATCACGTTAAAATTGAAAGTTCTTGTGGAAAAAATCGTGATCACATACGTAAGGTTTCCTTTTCCTCGCAGATAAAGTTCAGACACTGTGGATACTCCTCCATTACTTTTCAGTGTTCACTTTCCCCATCAACAAAAGAATAAACTGCATTTCTTGATTGCAAGATACAGTCATAATCGTGAGGCAAACTGAAAATGTCATCAAAGATCAATTTGTGCACGATCTTACATTTTGGACGACTCAAGTTATATATGGTACATATATATATTATACCAGAGTTATACCCGTGCAGAAATTTGGATGGGATTCTGGTGGGGTCCTGGCCAGTTTACCGTAGTTCTAGTGTGGCCTGCTGATCTCAAAATTGGCGTATCACCCTTTCACTAGTAAATTCCCTATAAGTAGGGCAAACTGGTCAATACCCCATCAAATTTATAAAACCATTCTTGGATTAATAATTTGTAATGTTTGATTACTTAACTACTTAATTTTCATAAATCGAAAATATATTCTCTCCACCTCGAAATCTCAATTCGCGATCTCTTTTCACCCATTGATTGGATTTCTATTCGCTGCCTGTACTTGGAAATCGAGATCAGGGCTGCCAATTGATTTTAAGGATTTTAAAGCAAATTCGAAAAATGTCAAGTTGTTTTAAGGAGTTTTTAAAGACTTTCAAAACGAACATACAAATTTTTTTGTTAATACTTACAGGGATTTTCAATGATATTAATGAATTTTAAAAAATTTTCAAAAGAGTTGTAGTGATTTTAAGGAATTTAAGAGGATTTCAAGAGATTTCAAGTGATTCTAGGGAATTTAAAACGATTTCAAGAAAATGTACAAGATTTCAAAGATATCAATAATTTCTAAAGGATTTCAAGAGATATTAATTGACTTTAAGGGATTTGGAGTAATTTAAATAGATTTCAAGGGTTTGTAAAGAATTTTAAAAGATTTTTATAAGAATTCTCAGATATTAAAGAGTTCTAATGGATTTTAAAATAACTCCAGGGAATTTTAAGAGCTTTTACAGGATTTAAAAAATTTCAAGAGATTTTTGGGATTTAGAAGAAATTTCAAGAGCACGGAGAAAATAAAATGGCTGAATTTACCATTTAAAATAGTTAACATGCACTCTCAAAATATTTTTCCTGGAATTTAGTAAGTTTTACTGCTTAAAATTGTAATTTGTGTTGAAAAAATGGTAAAACCTGTTATTTTCGTTGCAAAAGTTACAAATTGAAATAGTAAAACTTACTAAATTCCAGGAAAAATACTTTCAGAGCGTATGTCAACTATTTTCAGCCATTTTCTTTTCTCCGTGTGATTTCAAGAGGTTTCAAGGTATTATTAAAAAATTTATAAGACTTTCAAGATTCTCAAGTAATTTCAAAACATAAAAAATATTTTTAGATTCTTTAAAATTTGTTAAATCTCTTGAAAATTTTTGAGATTCATTATAAAATCCATAGAATTCATGTAAAATCTTTTGAATTCTCTTTAAATCTCTTAAATTTCATAGGAATCTTTAGAACGAACTAAAAATGTTTTTCAATTTCTTTTGACTCTTCTGAAAAATCTTTTAAAAGCTGTTCAGATCGTTAAAATTTGGCCATGTTTAGAGCACTGTATTTTTGAAATTGAGCTTTATTCTAGAAGAAATTCAAGCTCTAAGCTTTCTTCGAATGTATGATTTCTCGAAATCGAAATTCCTCAGTTGGTTTTGTAATAACGCCGATCTCCGATCGAATTTAAAATTCGATCTTGGATTGAAAATTAGATTTAATTTCAAACCAACTGAGTAATTTCGATTTCGAGAAATCTTTCACACTGGAAGAGAGCTTAAGAAGCAACAATTTCTTCTAGAATTAAAAACTCAATTTGAAGAATTTAATGTTTTAAAAGTAGCCAAAAAGGTACTAATTTACACTGATAATTCGACATCTCTAATTTTAAAGTAATCCAAAAAAGTTTGAAAGTTGCATGATTTTTAAGTAACTTGAAAACAAAAATTTTTGGAAATTTCTGCACGGGTACTTTTAACAGCATTGAATCTTTAGTAACAAATGTTGAAAGGTGTTACTTTACATAAAAATAAATGTAAAAGAGCACCTATCGAAAAAGGAGTGTCACTTCTGCATGTGCAATGAACATGCCACACGACAGTTTTTTTCTCAAGACATCGATCTGTAAAAGTCAAGGCACCTGGCTCGAAGCAATGTCCACCGGCAGGTGCGAATGAATTGAAAATTTCGGAACATTCTTGAGTACTTGTGGCTTGCGCCAATGGCGGTCGATTTAAAAGAGAACCGGAAGAGATCGATTCGATCGGCTCGTGAGCATCTTTTGAGTCGACTCACGTCTCGTTCGATCGTCGCTGTCGCTTTTGTCCACCCGCGGGATGTCGTCGGCATCCTCGTCGGGTGTGCGCGTGTTGCGTGGAAAGTATTTGAGCATCCATCACGTTCCATTGAGCTGAGAAAAGTAATTTATATCGATCGGCCTGCTTTCAGAATTTTACTGTTGGCGAACAAGTCCCCTGGGAAAGTCTTGCTGTTGACGGTGACAAAGTACTTCCGCAACACTTTACGCGCTCTATTTTGACATACTTTGAGTTGCATGTCAGTTTTCTGCCACCACGTGACTTATGAGACAAGGTCATCTATCCTCGTCACAATTTTCAAGGGTGTAAGAATGAAATTTTGTATAAAATAGTTGTAAAACAGTTTAATGAAGGCTAAGCACGTCTAAAAGAAGGCACGTGGCTTTGAAAAAAAAACATAAAAGAAGAATGTCTTGAATTTTAGATTGATTTTCCATAAAGAAAAGTACCAGCTCTAACAGCTAATGAATGTTTCATGAGAATTTTTAAATTGTTGTAGTAACACTTGGTCAACAGATAATAAAATATGTATCAGAAATATGTGTTCAATTGTTAGCGTTCTGAATATTTCGAATTGTCATTGAAGTATATGCAATCAGCGATTTTCTGCAGAGCACTTAGGATTTTAAGTGCCCAAAGCCATAATTTGTTGAAGCGATATCTTTAAGTTTCTATCTATCGGCAGTCGGTTAACAATGACCGATATTTCATGATTCGCTATAGTCAGATCGTGAATCGTTCTCCCAGTGGTCTAATCTCACTTTGCACTCCTGGTTACATTCTTCAACCTTTTCGCGACTATCTCAAAGCGCACATGGTAGTTCACGATATGCAAATTGATAAGAACGCGCAAATATTTCACGCCCAACAATTCAATGGGCAGTACATCTCCCTTCACCTTGACCTGTTAGTTGACCGAAACTAAAAGTAAAATGACAATAGTATCAAGATATAGTTTCTCTCGACATTGTATCGACGTTTCGTATCGACATTTCGTATCGACATTTCGTACATGGAAAGATATATATTTTTACAATACACAATGTACAGCTGTCTAAACTTGTTTTGCTCTCACGCTTGGTGTTGAAAGTGACAGGAAACCCCATGGAAAAATCGACTAAAAGCCACATAAGAAAGGGTAGAGGGAAGAGTTGTAAGTACGTATCGGTTGCATGTTCTGTACTGTACATAGAAAAGGCTTCTTTACTCATGGCTCACTGATCAATTCATATTCTTATGCCCTGCGCCTCGTATGTTAAGTACTCGAGAAATCTTTCCTACTCGAAATGAAATAGTTTCCTCTGGGTCTACACACTAGAAACTGAAGACATGAAAGTTTCGGGTTCCAAGAAAGTTGCACGAAAACGAGCCCCTCCGGATTCCAAAAGAACCTATTTCCAAGACTCAGTTTATTTTCGCCCTTTATTTTCCGCATTGCAGAAAGAAAATCAAGAGACTTTGCTCCGAAACAGAGTTAATGAAATGCAAACGGGCTAAAAGCTCTGAGGAGCGAGTGTAACAAGCATAAAATGAACGAACGAATAAATATACGCGAGAATACGTATAAAATAGTTCGGCGTGCGTCGGCATTCTGGTCGAAGTTGGTGGCCTGAAGAAAGAGGGGATGAACGATTAATCGGCGGATATTTATTAAATCGAATCGCCGGTTGCCTGTGTAAATCGATATTTGTTCATTGTCTGGACAATTTAATTGCAAACATCAATATGTTTCATTTGCCGTCTAAACCCAAACGTGTACCATCCCATACCACTCGCTTCATTCCCTTCACTCTGCAGCTCGTCGCAGTGTCCCTTCGGCTATTTTTTCGAACGATTCAGAATTTAACTCTCGTGTTTGGTCCGGTCAAACATTTGTCCCCGGACCGAGTATTCTCGAACGAGTGGCCGGTTTTTGCGGCTCGTCGTTAAATTAATAAATCGGTCAGCGTGGTTATTATTTCGTCCACTTCACTCGCTCCTGTGTTTTTTGCAGAAACAACCTTTTTTTTTTATTACAGATCGCTGTGAATCTACCTCTCTTGTTAAATAGCTCGTTTATTTATTGTCGATTGGACTCATCCAAAAGCTCTGGCTTTAGCTTCAATGAATTTCCAACCCTCCCGATTCATTGCCAATTTGACGCTGTTTTTGTTCTCATTTATTTAAAACCTGACCCTCTTCCTTTTTTCCACATTCCCAATTTGAATGCGAACTGTGATTGGAAATGGCAAAAAAATATTTCAAAAATATATCTCCTCGTTTCTTAAATGCATCTCAAGCGTTGCTAAAGTTGAAGAAAGTTGAGGGTGGCTCTTGACTGCAAGAGTCATTTTTTGTTACCCTTTGAACTTTTTGCACTGATTGCCTCAGGCTGAACGATTATTTGGAGTCTTTAAGCATTAACGTCCCTCCTCGTTTGGAAGAACCGTGAAGCGAAACAAACCGCTAACCACAATTCATATGCAACGACGATAGGGGAAAAAGAAGAAGAGCTGTAGAAAGACTAAAAGAAAAAGATGTACCAATGATATTTTCGGCAACTTTTTGGAATAATAATGATTTTTATTATAGAAAAAAATCGAGGGGTTGACATCTTATGAAATCAAGTGTACACTTGCATATAAATATACTTAATTCTTCAGAAATAATATCTGCAATCTCTTGAAATATCTGACATTTTCTGAAATCATTCAATTCTTCGAAAATATTTGAAGATACTTGAAGTCTTAAGATGATTTAAAATCCTTTGAAATCGATTAAAATTACTTGTAATTCTTTGAAATAACTTAAGATTTTGAGAAACCCCTTTAAATTCCTTTAAAATAACTTGAAATACTTTGAAATGGTTTAAAATGCCTTAAAATTTTTTCGAATCACTTGCAATTCTTTAAAATGACAAACCCTTTGCAAAATCTGTAAAGTCACTTAAAACAATTTAAATTCTTTTAAACCACCCAAAATCCTCTAAAATCGCTAAACATAATTTAGAATCTTAGAATCACTTCAAGTGATGACAAAAATTTTAGAATAATATTCCAAGACTTTAAGAAATTTCAAATCACTTCAGGCGAATTCGAATAACTTCAGGTGACTTTAATTCAGTAAAGTCTCCCGAAGAGTCAGTGAATTCAGATGAATTCACTTGAATGGTCTTCAGTCTCCTGAAATATCTGAAGTCACTTAAATTCATATAAAGTAACATGAATTCACATAACACAAATGAATTCAAATTAAATCAAGGAAATTCACTTGAAGTTCATTGAAAATGCTTAAATTTCCTGCTTCAGTGAAATTTTCTGAAGTAATTTAAATTTCCTGAAATATCTTGAAAGTTATAAAAGTATAAGGTGTATAATCGATCGGCTGAGTTTTGAACCCCTCGAAAAAAATGATCGAGTTGATTTATGCACTAACTAAGCAGATAATTGGTAAATCAACAGAAAACGCCATTTGTCACCAGGAAAGAATATTAGTGGAACAATCATGTTATTCCAAACATTCATTGTACGTGTCATGGTTCGTCGGCTATGCTAAAACGCCATGCAGACATATTACCATTAATAAATACGTCATCCAATCCGCGAATATCAAATTATGCTAATCGAAGGCCGTGAATGATATTATTTGCTTACGCGAACCATAGCCGTAACCATTCGTCTAATCAAATTGGACAACTCGTATGTTCAAATCTAACGCGCTTCTGCTGCATTGACAGCAGGTCATTCATTCCGGTTCTGCTATCTACTAAATTCAATTACAGCTTTCATAATATCAAACCGCATAAAAAATTACTCAGTTAACAATCTCATATTTCCAGCTATAATTAAAGATAAATTAGCCAAAAATCTAAAATATGTCTGACTCGTAAAGACTCTTACTACTCAATAGACTCTTTGACCTGCCCAAGTCTTGCCTTATTGTGTATTTATAATGTACCATATATAAGCAATCGAATACCCAGGTTACAAATTGAGTCATTAGTGTTTGAGTATTCCATTTATTACATCATTTTCTATCATTACCTTTTAACACTTACTTCCGTGTGCCTTCCAAAATATGCAAATCGATCCTGAGATTAATTAGGCTCCTAGCAAATAAATATAAATTTGGCTGATAACCTTGACAATAATTGTTACTGTCAGTAATAAATTATGTAAAAGTGCCCACATATAACGTGATGGTTAAAATGATTTAAAAATTCCGAGTAGAAGCCAATCGCTCGACTCCTTTTATACCTCTGACGTGATTTTCATGATTTATGTGGATCGATACTCACTGCAGGTGCGAAGAAACTCTGGTCGAATAATCGAATAATCGAATATACATATTCAGCACATTATATTAACGATCAAAATTATGGACTGTATAACGTGGAAGGACCGGGAGGAGCCTAACTACCCATAAGCCTATCTCAGAATCCAAGTACCAACGATTGCTTTCCGTGGGTGGACACCTATACCTTGTGATTTATACAAGTACTTTACTCGATAACGACTTTGCCTATATAGGACACTCTATAGTAAAGAATCCTTTTCGCAAATAATAAATGCGTTCAGCTCTCAATTTTATTACTCTCAGATAGAGAGTATTTTGATCTTAATAATAATCGAACTCAAAAATATTACTTAAGCTTCACAAAAGGATCTTCAGTCAGAGAAATAACTTCTAAATCCGGATACCTGTTTCCATAAATAATTCTGAAATAAATTCTCTCTAGACATTTTTATTCAGTATTCGTGTCCATTATAGCTGTCTTTCCAGTTCAAGCTGTGATATTGCGTTAGGATAGAATTTTTTAAATCGAGTAAATTCAAGCTAAATGAGACTTGAGCAGGAATTTTCCTATTTAGCCCTTTTTAAAATGGGGTTCTGTTGAGGCCCTAGCCGACATTTCTATTTACAATAAAAATATTTATATATATTAAGTATTTACGGGGCAACGATATAGTAACAATATCTCCTTAATACCAATTTCGTATTGGTATATTAATACCATCAAATATTGAAATAAAACGGCAAACCAAATATCAGGTAAAAATAAAAATATTTATTGGAAAATTATTATTCTTTATAAAATAATTATTCTTATTCAACTACATGTTACGATTATATCTTTTACTCAATTTTTAATAACTAGAGATTCAAAGAGATTTTATAAGATTACAATAAGAGCTTTTCAGTAATCTCAACGGATTTCAACAACTATAATACCTATTATAAGAAATTTCCATGTATTCTACGAGATTTTACATGTTTCTAAAAATTTCGGGAGATTTTTTTAATGATTTAAAGCGATTTTTAATATTTTTGTGGAATGATAAAGGAACTCATGGCATTTAAAGCTATTTCAAGGGATTGTAAATTTTGTTGTGAAATTTTGAGAAATATTTAAAGGTTTCTAGAAACTTCATGAAATTTAAACAAATTTTAAGTGATTTCGAAATTATTCTTAGAATTTTAACGGGTTTTAAGAGGTTTCTAGTAATTTTAAGAGAATTTAAGGATTTTTAAATTTTATCGTGGAGTTGAAAAAAATTTTAAGTATTCTCCAAATTTTAAAAGATTTTGAAGAAGTATGAAGTTTTTTTGTGAAATTTTAAGATTTTATGGAATTTTAAGCGGTTAAAAAAAATCGTAAGTGATGCTAACTCATAAATTTTAATGAATTTCGAGGGATCGCAAATATTGTTGTGAAATTTTGAGGAATTATACATGTTATTTTTCAAATAAAATCCATTGAGATTCTTCAAAATCTCTTAAAATAATTTTAAATCTTTTAGGAAATCTTTACCATATATTTTGGAAATCTTCAAAAACCTCTTGGAATTCTTTAGAATATCTTGAAATATATTAAATCTTGTAAAAGTTCTTGAAAATATTTACATTCTTTGGAAATCCTTTAAAATCTTTTACAATTCTTTAGTATCATTTAATTTGAAATTCTTTAAAAATTCACTATAAGTTCCCTACATCCACTTGACATTTTTTGAAATCGCTTTAAATTCCTTAAAATCAGTGTGCAGCTCTGATCTTGAGTTTAATCTACAGGCAGCTAATAGAAATCCAGAACCCCATAAAAATTTCTGCACTGAGAGTGGACAGTTTATTTTGAAATCAGGCGACTCAAAAATATGAAATATTTCAAGGTGACATTAACCCAAGATAGTCACATCTCCCGGGAATTACGTAATATAGTCACATGGGGTGTGACACACCCTAATGACTTTCTAACACAGCAGAATTTTGCAGAATTATTTTAGGGGTATAAAAAAAATTTGCAATATATTTTAAACCCTTTTCAAGCAACTTATGCAAAAATTGAGTAAAAATTTGCATATTAACTATGTTTAAAAAATAGCCAAAAAAAAATATTGCTTTTTTTACAAAAAATTTGTTCTTGTTGTTGTTTTTTGATGCATCAACAAAATTCCAACGGGTTTACACTCTGGAGAGAGTGCTATTTCCAGTGAATACTTGGATTTAGAGAGAAATGAGTTTGAGCTGAAAAAATTTAGGTTAAAAATTCAGGAATTTGTGTGCACGATCCAAGCAGCAAAAATGCTGCAGGGTGTCCTTGGTCTGGAACATTTTTAAACTCAGTAGGTAGTGGCCTCTATGATAAGTTGGAGAAAGTAACTCCAGGGCTATTAGTGGTCAGAAGGGGCCTAGTAAAATACCGCAGTACTAGCCAGACAAGTCACCTCTTTGAGAATTGAGCCTCCTCGACTCCTACTGTATACAGCCTTACCGTTACCATTTCCATGCTACACGATGCAAGCAAGTGCCTAAGGTGGTTCATGCAGGGGAGGATTTTACATTCCCTACACATGTTGTATTACCCTATTTTTTCTTTTTGCGCTCCTGTCGTCTCTTGCGTCAAGAGAGCGCCGTTAATTAAACGTAATTTATGCATGCCTCGAGGATAAGTGAGGTCGAGAATCGTTTGTACATCTGCGTCTGTAACATATTGGATGACGCCCACGAACTTACAAGATGACAGGCATTTGTCGACAAAGTCTGTAAATCAACGCGAAATCCAACCTGCTTCCATCGATCAGACGAATTTCGTACTGTAATTAACGTGGCCTCTCGATCCAATGTTATATGTATAGTGTGGACATTGGTCTCCTCAGAAATATTCATGTAGACGCTAATGATTATCGATCATTTATATCCCTGACGTGAGGAGATTCGTACACTTCAGCACATTTGTTGCAAAAAGGCACATTTGGAGTGAATTATTAGAACATGTAGGTCTAGTAATTAATCAAGATAGAGAATAATTATTACCTCTAGCAATCGAGAGGATTGACACGTGTTCATTTCAATAATATACAGGAACATGATTCATAAATGACAGAAATATTACCTTCCGAAAGCCGGAAATCCTTACATGCAACTTGGCAGACCGTTATGAAATAAATCTGGAAAACATTACACAATCCGCTTACTTGTCTGTGTCATAAATGCGTGAAATACGCCACTTCCTGCGAATTGTTCATTACTCTTATGTTTTACTAATATCGGAAGTCCTATACTCTATAAACTGTCGATCTCTATAAAAACGTATCTTGACTTGACTTGCAGTTTCCGTTATGAGCTACTATACTTAACTACTTGAATTCTTGAATACTTGAAGAATGTAACATTCTTTATTGTGCAAGAAGAATATAACGAGCATTGACTAACAAAATCAATGAAGGATAATAATAATAAATTCTTTTTATTTGAAAATGAAATTATGATTAAACAGTCTGAAAATGAAAGTGGAGGTGATTGCAATAACATTCGGTGTAACCCAATTAAAATGAAATTCTCTTGTTAGGGTTAAAGCTACAGAAGAATGCCAAATTAAAAATATTGCGTGGCCCTCGAACGCTGCGATGAAATATCTCACGCCTTGCAGTTCTATAGATGAGTGGCATAGGGCAAAAATCATGACTTCTCACTTCTATAAAGGGGGTTGGGTGTTCGAGGGCGCGTACTCTTAGGCATATACGCGAGAGCATGCACGTTGCACATTGCACATTGCACACTCGTTCGGCCCTAAGCTTGATGTGTCTTCTCACGAGTATCCATATAATAGTGTGAGGCTTACGTGGGTAGGAGAAGGGCAAAAGAGAGGAGAAAGAGGCTCTCGTCCAAAGCCAGGGGTGTCGCTAACAAGACGCATTCTGTCTCTAAAGGGGTGATACACACACACCTCTCCTCCACGCACGCGCATGCGGTTTCCTATACAGTATACTTTTGTAATCATGCCAAGCTACAGCCATCCCCTAATGACTTATTAGCAGGCGCATGTTAGTTAACGAGCCGACACAGAATTACCGACTTCACCGTTTTTATTTTCTTATGCACCTCTTACACACCAGTTCTTCTATGTCTCCAGTCTTTCTTCCACTGGGCACGCGCTTTTGAAGGCAAATCTCATTACGCGAGGAATAGTTACGAAGAAAAGAAAGAAGAAAAAGAATATGACATATGAAAAGGGTTATTTACATTATTGTTCAGAAAGGCAGGATAGATCCGGGAATTATTTCTTCAGTGCTGGAAAAAATGGCTCAATTCATGTCCCCGTGCAAAAATTGTCAAAGTTTCCTATATTATTAGGCAGGTCCCGATCGGGCATACTATTTATGGCCAAGATACCATGAAAACTGATGTCATTTAAATAAGCGAAAAAAAATTAAAAAGACTCATGCAGAATATTTACAACTATATTGTAAGTTAATTTTATTTTTATTTCTCAGCTCTGTAGTTGTTTTTTACTTATTTACATTTTATTCTATAAGAATTCAAATCAATAAAAATACGAGTTTTTACATCTCAAACATACGGATGTTTATGATCATGTAAATAAATAAAGCGGAATGTATTTTATAACACGATTAGGATGTGGTTAATCTTTTAGTTACCTGATCCGGCCCCAATCAGACCCTTGTCTTCGGGATCTGACTTTTAATAGGGATCAAATCGGGCAATTTCTGCACAACTGCTAAATAGCTAGGAAGAGATAATTGTTGGGGTTCTAACCGGGGCCAAATCTGGATGCCAAGTCGGGCTATCTATTAAGGTGCTGATTGGATTTCGCGTTTCATTTCGAGTCTGGCCTCGATTAGATCCCATCTTTAAAAAGTGATGTTGCCAATATATCGTATATATTGTTGTCGAAAAAAGGATATGTTGATTTTTTTTTTTTTGAACTTGCGCGATTTGTGTGTATTTAGGTTTTGAAAATGAAAATAATTTTCAAATTCATCAAGCTATTGCTGTCAAAAAGGTTATATTAAGATAGAGAATACGAAGTTTACGTTTATTGTGGGACTTTACGAAATGTCCTTGGATTTTCAGGTATTTTAAGGGATTTAATGAGATTTCATGGAATTTTCAATAATTTAAATAAATTTCACTATATTTTTTATTAAATAGTATTAAGTGATTTTTAATATAAATCTAGGAATATAAAAAGATTTTACAAAATTTAAAGGAATTTCACTAGATTTTTTAGGATGTTATAGGGATTTTTATTATTTTTAATAAATATTATGAAACTTATATAGATTCGTGAAATTTTCCTATTTCATACGTCAAATTATGTCAAAAAAAATGTAACTTAGAACTGAAAACTGTTGAAAACCCAACTCATTTTTCCGGTATGATAGAGCTTTCAGGTCTATTTATTCACATAAAGGAGAAAAATGTTGTCAAAGTGAAATCAGAAATGATTTATGCGATTTTTAAATTGAAATTTAATGAAGACTCGACATTAAATTTTAGTTACGTGAGTGGAAGAAACTCCCATAGCATGTGCATGAAACTTCATTCAGATTTTTCAACAGCCCTTTTAAGCTTTACGACTCGCTCGACAACATGTGTGATACATGTTCAATGTGAAATAAAAAATAGAATTTAACAACTATTAAATACACTTTCGAAAATATCATTATGTAAGAAGATATTTCATCTTTAAAAGCATAGTGGTTCGTGGGATTGATTAATTTGTCAAAGATTTGTGCAATGTACGTTTCCGTAGTTTTCTTAACAATTGATGTATAAATTGCATTGTAATTTTCTTTCATCGATTTTATAATATATATGTACCATACACTGTGAAGTCGATACACTCGTGTCAGCCCACACTCGGTCAGAACTCTCGTTCTCGATGACGTTGCGTAGGATGCATGGAAGGGAGGAAGGCAGAAGCACACACTCCCATCCATTAGGAAAATTAATGGTATTCGATTTTCGCTCCTATGCTGCCTTTTTCCGGTTGCTTCTCGACCCCTTTTGAATCTCTGATCGATGGATTTGCGAAGGTCGAAGGCTGAAATCTGTCTTCCGCAGATTTCTGCTCAGAAACGTATGTCTCGAAGATGACTCAGCGAAAAGGATAAAACTCTCAGGACTAATTTGACATCGAATTAATTTAACGGCAAATTAATTAACCAAATATTCTTTTTTCTGCAAGATGTAATTGTGCGGTCGAGTGGAGATCGCGAAGGAGTGTCGGTTGAGCCGATCGATTGCGAAGATCTTGCTGATCGTTCTTGTCGATTTGACATGGCAGGCTCGCTCGCATCGAGAGTGACACGATCGATATCGGCGGACCACCTAATTACAAACACGCGTCCTTACGTACGACATTCCACACGTGACAATAATTAACGATACTATGTTGACCCTAATATATGATTTAAATCAGTACACCTGGAAGGTCTCCTTTTTATCCCGAAGAAAAATCAACAAGCCATCTGTAATTCTTGCGAATTGTCGTTTATATGTACCCTGTGAAGTTGAAAACTTTACCGGGAAACCGGGAAATAACCGGGATTTTAATTAAAAAACCGGTAGTTTATTACTTCTGATCTCGCAGTAAAATTAAAGTTTTCATTTTTTTAATAATACATGCGAGTATTTTGTTTTTCTTCTTATAGCTTCAATTAATTCAAAAGTCAATCAGGTTTACAATAAAAATTGACAGGGTTTAAAAAATTTCAAAATTTCCCAAAGGATTTTAAGAGATTCCAAGTGATTTTAGAAATTTAAATTGATTTTAAATTTAATCGAATTTAAATTTAATTTTAGATCGAAATATTTAGTTTTATTACATTCTGGAAATACCAATATAAAGTTGGTAATAATGATATATTACTACTATAATCATTTCCCCTAGATGCTTAATTATATTACCATATTCTTTTTGAAAGATAGAAACCATGATCAGATCCTCGCGTCAGAACCTCATTTCAAATAGGACTAAATGAGACAATTTCTGTACGGGTATTTATCTACACTATATGAATTAGGTTGAAGTTTCAGACAACTTTTTTTATATCTATTGGAATAAACATATCAATAAATGGGGTTCAAGGGATTTCACGCAATTTCATGGAATTTTAAATAGCTAAAAGATATTTTATGATATTTTGATAGATTTTAATATATTTTAAGATTTAAGGAATTTCATGACATTTTGAGATTTTTGGGATATTAAGTCATTTTAAGGACTTTGAAAGGATCCAAGGGATTTATGAAATTTCAGTGGATTTTCAGGAATTTTAACAGATTTAATGAGACTTCATAGGATTTTTAGTAATTTGATAATTTCAAGTAATTTTAAGGGATATAACCATAGTTTGTGGAATTTTAAGGAATTTTATGAAACTTATAGAGATTCATGGAATTAGACAAAGAATTAGAAGTTTTTAGATTTCAAAAATTAAAAATTCTCAAATATTTGGTATACCGGATTTTAAGAGATTTAAAGCAATTTTTGAAAGAGTTGAAAACAAATTATCAAAAGGTTTATTCAGAGATTTTACAATATTTCGAGTGTTAACTGATTTTAACGAATTTCAAAGAATTTTAACATGTTTTGACATATTTCAAGAGATTTTAATCAGCTTCAATGGATTTTGGAATATTTTAAACAAATAGAATCAATTCCCTGAAATTTCTTAAATCACTTAAAATGTGTTGAAATCTTTTTAACAATTTTAAACTTTCTTGAATTCTTTAGAAATTTGGAAATTAAAATCTCTTAAAATCTCTTAAAAATCTTAAACTCTCTTGAATCTTTTAAAAAGTTGTTGAAATTTGTTAACTATAATTAAAAATTCAACTCTTGAAATTTTTTAAAATACCTTGAAATGTCTTGAAATCTTATGAAATCTATAGAAATCTTAAAAATAGCCTTTTCATAACTCGTTTAAACTCTCTTAAAAATCCATTGAATTCTTTTGTAAACTTTAGAAAATCCCTTGAAATTGCTCAAACTAGTCACCTAAAATATTCCAAAATACCGAGAAATGCCACACACACACACAGCGCTGCCAGTAAATAAATAAAAATAACTCCCAAATACTGTATGAGAAAAAGTATTTTTATTTTTTCCATAACAAAAAAAAAAAACATTCTGCAATTTATTCTATTGTGTTACAGGATTTAAAAAATCAAAGTCATGAATTTAAAAAAATCGGTTACTTTTAAGGGACCGGGAAAAAAACCGGGATATATTCTCTAAACTTGAATAATTAAGTGAACAATGTGTGAAATTTCACTAAATCTCAATTCCTGAAAATTTCAGTGACTTTGAACTGATTATCAGTGGATTTTCACTGACTGAAATATTGAAAAGAGAGTCACTGAAAATCAGTGAACTTACACTATGATCCAATTTTAGAGAGCTGGCTGCATTGCAATAAACATTCTACATTAATTTCCATCGAGAATCTTCAAATTGCATCTGCGTACGCTATTAAGATTGGAATGTGTGCGACTTAAAGCACATGAACATTCTTCGGTACTTGGAAAAAATGTAATAACTTTTTTTCTCTTCGTATTATCATATAAGGCTTTAATCTGCTTTCTATTATCAGAATAAATGAGTCGTAAAAGTGGATAAGATTATATAATCTTATTAGAAAGCGAACATATTTTCCATAGATGATAACGAAATGAAGAGTCAATAGCAACTAGAGCGTGGCGAATACGCCCTAGTCTGAGCATATGAATTTATTCTCTATACGTATAATGCTGAGCCATGTGCGGCCAGCCCATCCTGGTGGTCCCATGCATTTAAAGCGGCACACGAATGAACCGCAGGCGCACAAAAAACACATATCACGATTACGAGCATGAGAATTGTACTTTGAAGATAGAGAGCCCAGCTTCCGTTTTCCGTTTCCGGATTGACGATTTCCTTACTATTCAAGGTGAAAGAGAAGCAGATTTCTCCATTCTTTACCGATCCTGTAAAATTTTACTCCTTTTAAAAAGAGATAAATATCCTATATTGTAATAATCGAGGATAATAAAGCCAATAAAATATCAATAAATAATGGCAGTGCTTATATA
>JAUESI010000010.1:9322141-9341103 GCA_032275145.1 Synergus laeviventris
TTATATATATATAATATATACATGCCACTAAAGAAGTCATATATCAATAATCCCAACGAATAATAAATAAAACGCTTATAAATAAAACACTTTTTTATGAGGCTCGAATCGGCAAAAAATGAAGCAAAAATGCAAAAGTAATCCGCAAAATGAAGATGGTCGTAAATTAAAGACAGTCGGAAAACACGTTATTTTCAGAAATGAGTCTCTTCTGCTATATATCGACGCATTGATTAACATAATCACGCAGTTTATTACTCTTATAGTCTTTCTCTCACACGAACCACTATAGAGTCAAAATACCCGGCATACAAAGCGTATGACATTCCGATTGCGTTTCGCAGTTACAGCAAATCGTTGGTGTAATTTTAAATTTAAAGAATACGATAGAAAAATGATAAAATTTCAAATATAAATTCCAACAATGTGAGACGAATAAATATCCGATGTTTTCGCAAAGGTAGAGTGTCTCGTTGGGAATTAAAACGAAACTAGACTTCCACATTGTAATTTGTCATGACAGGGCGTAAATTCTCGCGAGGATACGAGAGGCTTGAACAAGAAACCTGGTGACAAAGTTTATGCGTCGATTAGATGGGGTACAAATACTGTACTGTTGACGGGGTACAAATAGAGTCTCATAATTATCTACGTACTTGCCCCTTACCATTTTAATTAATATTAATTGAACGCTGCTTTAATACGTTACCCTGCGATGTCGTGACACTCGCATGATTGCGTAATTACGCTCTGATCTGAGTCAACCAACCTGCCATTCGCTGAATTCCTTTTAATCTTACATATTTAAGCATGTGCACGCGTAATTACGTGTAATTTCACTCGATTAGAGTTCAGCCGGAAATCATAAGAATGCCGTTCATATCAGATTCCTCATTGACTTCCTCTTCCTCTCTCACCCGCGCAGAAATTTTAATATGGATCTGATCGGTGCCCGGTCGGTCAGAACTTGGGCCAAATCGAGCTATCTAGACGGGGCCAGACTCGAAATGCCTGTCAAGGATTTTAAATATTTATAAAGAATTTCTAGACATTCTCTGAGATTCTATGGGTTTCTAAAGTTTTTAAGATATTCTCAATTATTTTAAGGGATTTTAAGAGTTTTCTAAGAATTTTTAAATGTTACAATAGATTTCTATGAAATTTAAAAGATTTCGTGAACTTTTGAAGGATATCATGAAATTTTAAGAGATTTAAAAAAATGGATGCATGGATTTTATGATATTTGAAATACTTTTGAGGAGTTTTACGGAATTTAAAGATGTTTTGTAGCAATTTTAAGAAATTTCAGCGAATTTAAAGGGATTTCAGTTGATTTTCAATAATTTTAAGAGATTTTACAGTTCCTCGTGGATTTTTGAAAGATTTCAGTATTTGAAGAGATTTTAATGGATTCTAAATGTTACCGTAGAATTTTAAGAAAATTCAAGAGGTTCCTACAAACATAATGAAATTTTCAGGAATTTCAAAGCATTTAAAATTTTTTGTCGGATCTCAAACGATTTTGAGGAATTTTAAAAGTATTAGTGAAAGATTGAAGGAATTTCATAAAATATTAACAAAGAAAGTACTTCCTGGAATTTTAAGGAATTTTAATACGTTTTAGAAATTTCAAGAAATTTCAAGAGATTTCGAAGATTGTCGTGAAATTTTGAAGAATTTCAAGGGGTTTTTACAAATTTTAGAGATTTATAGAAATTTTAAGTGATTTTCAGTGATTTTAAAGTATCGTGGAATTTTGAAGGAAATTTAAGAGTTTTCAATATTCTAAAAAGATTCTATACACTGCGTTGCAGATTTAAAAAGATTTCATCTAATTTCAAAAAATTTAAACTGATATTATACGAAAATTTAAAAAAATGTCTTATATCATTAATACTGAAAATTTATTCGCAATTTTAATACTTTTCTATCAGAAAAATTGAAAGAATGAATCTTGTCACCTCTAGCTATTATTGATGATTCTAGAATTCGTTGAGTTACAATTTCATGGGTGAATTACTGCGCAATATGTGAAAACTACCGGCATGTAAAAGCTGCAGTAGAATGGAGATATACATTTTTTTCATCTTGCACATTACCTTGTTTGCTTACACGCATGTCGCTTCTTGAGTCGATTATGAATATCTCGCGCCTATTGACGCGTTAGTAACGCTCAAGAGATATCGCAACAAACATTTACTAGCGAATTAAATCCCCTACGTACGTACCTTCTACGAAGTGAGCTAGTGAGTTTAAGCTTCACGTGGTGTAACTATCGTTAATCGGAATGCAAAAGTGATTCTGACAAGCGAACAAATGCACATTATAAGCTCAGGAATTACGATTCTTCGATAAGCAAAAACTTCTCGCTTGGCTGCCACTGTGTGAAAACAATACTTTATTTATCACACATAAATCGATTCAATAAAAAAAAAGAGAGAAAACTTAAAAATATTCATACAATTTAATTCATTGCTTGCCCCTCTACCCCTTTCCATCCCTCCTTTTCAAACTCATTTTTCCACCCCTAATGCTAAACGAAACGACATAAACAAAATATAAAAAGTGCATAACTTTAATTCCTGAAATGCGAAATCTGGGGCGGAATTGTCGATCCGCAAAACAAGTTTGACGGATTGAAGCGTGATTAAGGTGCATGCGTATACGCCGCTTATTTATTTTAATGAGATCCTCCACTTGCACAAGCGCGTTCACGCACTTTTCGCGTTTGCAAAGCAACTTTCTCCCTCTCACCCTCAGCGAGTTTCTTTTTATCTTTCTGCAAACTTTTGCAGCTGGAAGCCGACAACGTCCGATGAAAATCCTACTTTTTCAACCCCTTGTGCGTAAGGGGGGTCGTTATACCTGCCTGTCTACGCATATAAGTGCACGGAGCAAAGTATGTAGGAGAGAGAAAAAAAGGGGGTAGCTAGGCTACAAGATCGATGCACCAGAGTGCACCGCCCTGGTGAGAGTGTAAGTCGCAATACGACTCGTGCGCGCATTCTACGCATCTTTGCATGCATATGTAGTATGTACCCACATATGTGCAGTTTGCACCCTCTTTCATCCCCCTCAACCCTCTACACGTTGTGCCTACTACTCGTATTCGTCCGTCTCTTCTACCATCTTCGTTTTTTTTCCTTTTTAGATAAAAGTAGGGAAATCCAGAGCAAAATCTTGCAGCTGTTTCTATACGCCTTTTGCGCGTTTCATAAATTTTCTACAGTAACAGTTTATATATATTTTTTATTATTCTTAGATTTCTTGGGATTTTGAGGGATTTGGTACGATTTCATTGCATTTTTAAAAATTTTGAAATATTTAATGAGATTTTGTGGGATATAAAGTAATTTTAAGGAGTCTTATGACATTAATTGGAATTTTTAGTAATTTCATGCAATTTGACAATATTTTGGGGTATTTTAAGTCATTTTAAGGGATTCGGTGCGATGTCATTTCATTTTGAAAAATTTTGAAGTATTTAACGATATTTCATGGAATTTTTAAGGGATTTTCCTAGATTTTACGGGATAGGAAGTAATTTAAAAGGATTTCATGACATTTCAAGGTATTTTTAGTCATTTTAAAGGATTTTATGAGATTTCATGTAATTTTGAGTAATTTTAAGAGATTTAATAAGAGTTCATGGGATTTTAAGTAATTCGAAGTGATGATAATTGTTTATTATAGAGATCATTTTAAGGAATATTAAAATATTTTATAAGATATTAAGTAATATTCATTAAATTCTCAGAAATTTTAAGGAATTTCTTTAATAAGATTTGATAAAATTTTTGAAGTAATTTTAAAGAACTTTATAAAACCTACAGATATTCCTGAAATCAAGGAATTAAAAATTTGTATATTTCAAAAATATTTAATTCTCAATTATATTGCATACAGTTGAAATCCCTTAAAAACTGTTTAAACCCTTTGATTTGAAATCGTTTAGAACCCTCGGAATCATTTTAGAAAAAGGTATACAAAAACGAAAAATTTATCGCGCGCGGATCATAGTTGCTAGTAATTTAAAAAACTGGTTATTTTTTTCTGTTGCTTCAAATATTTTTAAACCCTGCAAAACCTTTTAAAATCCTTTGAAATCGTTTGAAATTCATTACATCCTCGTGAATATAGCACTTTCAAACAAAAAATACATCAATGGAATAATTAATTTATTCATTATTCATTGTTTAGGTCCACGAACTTGAAAAAAAAATAACACAGATCTAAATATTTATTTCATAAACATAAAATCTTACAGGAATTTCACAAAACTGTTATATAACTGTTGCGTAACAGTTTATTGACAAATAAAAATGAATCAACTATTATACTAATAAATAATATTCAAATATTATAGAGCTCAGATTAACTATAATCAAACTTAAAAAACCTAATTAATCAAATAAATAAAATGTATACCCTTTACTCATTTTAAAATAATTTTTTAAATATCGTTGTTGCTATGAGCGGATTATTCTACCTAGCAACCCCTGGCCTACGTTTTTCGCACTTTTGCGATTCCTACCCTACCCTAAGAATAACCCTACTGCACTATCGTACGATCCATATCTAGGAGGAGACCAGCAGCTAAGCTCCAACACACATTAAGCTCCTGGGTGAGCTAACCAAGCTACCCCTCACCCCCCGAGGCCCTTGGAGATTCTCTTCTTAGCCAGGGGAGTGTATAGTGGGTACCTATATATACATACGAATGTAGTGTAACGCTGCAGTGAAGCACCATCGGAAAAGTGTGTGTGCAATGCGTGAATTTCACCCCTTCACGCACTGAGGAAAAGGGTCGCTGGGTGGTCTAGATTTTTTTTAAGTGCCTATAGCTTGAGGGAGTAAAACCACGTCGCCGAGTCGTAATCGAGAAATATCCACATGTGGGTGGTGCCACTAGAATCCAGATACTCAAAATAGACGAGGCGTGATATAAAAAGTTTTCCACTTTGTTCAGCGAAAAAAATCAGTCTCAAGTCAACGCACCCACATTTAATGCGAGGGGAACTACTAACCGTAAGGAACAATCTATATGGATTTTCTGCAATTTCTCTGTTTATAGACTCTTAACTTATGAAGTAGATGATAATATTTTTTAAAACACACATATATATGCTTTCCTCAATGATATCATCTTGTGGAAAAAGTTTTTGAAGTATAGTGGTTACCATGATGATGATGAAATATAAAAACGGATGTTATAGAAATTTATTATTATCGACTGTACCTTTCCAGAAATTGCCCCATTTAACATAGGATTCTGACGAGGCCCTGGTCGGGATTTATGTTTTCAATAACAATATTTTTATATAATTAGTCATATCTCATTAATACCAATATTACATTGGTATTTCTACCTTAAAATTATACAATAAATCTGAGATATTCTTAAAAATAGGTCATTCTCCAAATTTTCCACACTTAATTATTTATGAAACGATAAAAGATTATTATATTAATATATTTTAAAATGAAGCATAAATACACTACATTGTATGATTATATTTTTTTTCACAATTTTTAACAACTAGCTATTTAAAGATTTCGAAAGATTTAACCGATTTCAAGGAATTCAAAAACATTTTTTGTTTGCAAATTACTTCAAAATCATGAAACTCTTTAACATGTTTCGAATTTCCTTTAAAATACTTTGAAATACTTCATTACAATTTTTTGATTGCTTGAGAATTATTTAATTCATTCGAATTCTTTTGAAATCGTTTTAAAATTCTGTAACATCACTTGAAGTATTTTAAAATAGCTTTCAATTAAGTAGAGTCACATAAAAGCACTTGAAATCTATTTAAATTCGCTTTAAATTCTCTTGAAATTCCTTTTAAAATCTTTTTGAAAATCCTTTAAAATTCTTGAATATCATTTAAAATACTTTGAAATACTTATTAAAAAAATTTAAATCACTATAAAATCTTGAAACTCCCATGAATTATTTTGAAATTCCTTGAAATCCGCCTTAGGTATGTCTTGAAAATTTTTAGATCGTGTGACGTGAATTCTTTTAAAATCCTTTAAAATTCTTTAATATCATTTGAAACCCCTTGAAATACTTAAAAAATAAATAAATAAATCCAGAATAGTTTTCCAGGTCAGGACCACACTAAAATTAGGGAAAACTGGCCAGGGTACCCATCAGAATCCCATCATAATTTCTGTTTCCCAAACTGTCACCTCGTCGTTAGGAAAACGTTAGGAAAATGTAGAGAAAGGGTTGAGAAAGAGAATAGTGTAATATATTCCAATTATTATCCAACAAGGCAGTGAATTCACCGAAGAAGGATATCTTTAGATCAGTAGCGTCGCCTTGATAGACAGCTAGGCTAGAACACCTTTTGAATGTTATTTGCCCTGTACACCTCCTGTATTCCAATTTATTGCTTTCGATAGGTAAATGTCGCCAACTCTGATGCAAATTGCAAATCCGACCTCAGAACGCCTTAGACGTGCATCAGCAAAAGAAGAATTTAGAATTTCTATTTCGCTCAAACTTTATTCACGCCGGAATGAATCAATCCTCTGCATGGAGATATGTGTAATTCGATTTTCCACTTTAGGATGTAAGCTACTTGTAGCACATGTTTATTCTGCCTGCTTGAATTGTAAAAAAAGATTTAATTTATTACTTTCAAAGTACTATTATTTCTTCCACCGTAAAATAGAAATTTATCATTCCAAAATAGGATTAACCCAATTTTGAGATTCTTCTAGGTATAATAAATTACAGTTTATAGAATAATAGATTGCAGTGAATATAAGAAGACATTACAGTTGAAAAAAGTCATCTCTGAATCTGCTCTGCATATTTTTTGTCTAGTGTAATATATTGTACCGCTCCACGGTGGTGGTCACGAATTTTATTGCTCGATTGAGACGCCCCTGGACACTGAGGTACGTCGAACTTAAATCCGGCAATAATTTTCCTTATCCTGTTTTCTTGTCAAGACGCCAGAGAACAGTTCCTGGAACGACATGTGCAAGTAGAATGGAACAGAAGGAAGAGATGGACCAGACGAATCGGCGACCAGTGGTCCAACTTCTTGTATATGCTTATTTATGCTTATACACTGGCGCCATGAGACCGATTTAAAAGAAGGAGTGTGGAATTTGGACGAGTTTTAAATTTCAATCATTTACTTACCATATCCCACCACGAGCTTCGCAAATTTCAATTTCCCAGAACTCAAAATATAAACAAATCAATTGTGCCTCTATATAGAGTTGCGTGAGCATAAAAACTCAGCACGTTTTCGTTTTATTCATTCTAAAAAGGACATGGATTTTTCGGCTCACTTCATGCGTGTCGACACCTTGCAGCTAACTTCGTGTGTAGTGCGCTAATCTTATCGCGGATTTAAATTGTCATTTCAGTTATTGATAAAAGAAATGCTTTCATTTACAAATGTCAAACATGTATAAAGGGTAATAATAAGTATATTTATTTACTTTTTCCATCGGAATATATCTGATTTTAATTAATGCAATTTAGTGGAATTACAATTCTGTAGAATTTTTATTAGAATTTATTAGAATTCACACGAATACATTGAAATTCAGAGAAAATCATAAGAATTTACAGAAATTATGTTAATTATTTTTTATTTCTTTGGCATCCATCGAATTCGTCGGGTTGTATTGAACTTCGTAGGAATTGATACGAATCATTCTAAGTTCTCTGAAAATTATTGGAATTGATTGAAATTTACTGTAATTTTTTGAAATTTATGAAATTTCTTTGATATTCGTTGGAATTCTTTCTGAAATCATTGGAATTTACTGGAATTTAGAAAATTTCATTGGTATTGATAGGAAATCATTGAAATTTATCGTATTCCATTGAGATTTGTTGGAATTGAATCTGGAATTTATTGGAATTTACAACAATTCATTGGAATTCACTATATATCATTGAAATTCGTCGAATTTATAGGAATTACATTTGAATTCTCTGGTATTCATGGAATATTCTTCAAATTCACGGAAAATCGAAGGAATTCATTGAGATTCATCTTAATTCACTACAATTAATTTAAATTCATTAGAATTCGACAGATTTCATTGAGATTGTAGAAATTGATAGGAATTCATTCTGAATTCTCTGGAAATCATATATTGGACTTATAAGAAATTCATTGAAATTTTCTAGAATTATTTGGAATTCTTCGAATTTTATTGAAATTCTTTATAATTAATTCTGAAATCTTTTGAATTTATTGAACTTTTAAAAAATTCATTGGAATTCACTGGAAATCATTGATATTCGTCGGATTTATAGAAATTCCATCTGAATTCTCTGGTATTCATTGAATTTTTATTAATTTCGCGGAAATTCTCTGAAATTTATTGGAATTGTTTGGAATTCTATATGTTGTAGTATCTATTGGAATTCTTTATAATATGGAATTAATTTTAAATTCTCTAAAATTCCATAGAATTGACAGTAATTTATTTGTAGAAAATTTAATGAAATTATACAGAACCCAAAGGAAATAAATAAAATTCATCAAAGCAGAAGAAAAAAGTAGAGAAAAATGATGACGATAACAAGGACGATGACGAAAGGAGGCGAATAAAGAGGGAGGTACTCGAGTAGGAGGTTGACGACTACCAATCCTTATTTCGTATTCGGATGCGCATTCAATTAACATACAGTCGCTATCCATCCTTAAGAACTACTCCCTTTCTTCGACCACTTTTGCATTCGTGACCGAATGCGTGAGTAAGTGCGTGTGCACAAACACTGTATATATTTTTATAAATAAAGTGGTACTGTTTTTCAATCTATTTGTCTTCGGATTCCAATTCAATAAAATTACATATGATCTTTGATCTCCGAACAATTATTTTTTCTTATTTTTCATTTTCCATTTTCCATTTTCCATTTCTCACCTAATCATGATCGCTTCATGAAAAATGAAATTAAAAGACCCAGGAATCGAATCCAAAAACAAGCACATATCTTTTGCGCTGGGTTGACGATTTATCGCCATTATGGCGACTTTTTTTCTACTTGACGATCAACTTTCCGGGGTTTTGTGACTGACGATAAGTAGGTACAGCGATTTTAATTTCATTTTGGCGATTTCCTAGCTGGCCGGAAGGAAGACATTTATGACAAAATGAGAATCCTTTTCAAATTATGAACGACGATAATAGATGTTTAAAAAAAGAACTGTTCTATTTTAAATCAAGACATTAAGACAAACTAGTCTTAGAAATGTAAAGAGTAAAATATAATGATGTTTTTAGTCCTACTCAGTCTACTTTTTATTTTCGATTCATCAATTCGAACCAATCAATTTTTTAAATAGTAAAATACGCATGATTTATAAAAGAGGACTGTTTTTCTGTTTCAGGTAAGTGCATCCAGCTATTATCTGATTGTGAAGTTGGCTTCCTAATGGTAAAGTATTAAGAAAACGAAATTCAATTATCGAGTCGTCAATCCGAGTAAAATGTCTGGGAAGCAGTGAGACACGAAATTCAAAACAAAGTCGTAAACTGAGAAGGAGGGATTTTGTATGGTAGAACTTTACGGTATTCGAAACCGGTAATCCCTATCTTTATTATCGACTTTCATTCTAATAATCGTCGCGGATAACTTTGGACGGACCTCGTTCTCTCAAAACCTCTTTAACATCCTCTAAATTTGATTACTCGAGAGAGCCACGAGTAACCATGAGAGCTTAAAATTGGGATTTTCGTTTACTGCCTTATAAACTGTGGTATACATTTATAGATCTACTTTTTACTTGTATTTACTTAGGTTTTATTCGCGTAAAAAAGTTTGCTTCAAAAAGCCAAATTGGTTTCCTTTAGGGAAGAGTAAAACACGACAATTGGGGAACGAAAAACGAGGGTAATGAGACGTTTGGGTAGGAATGTGTAAGTTGTGATACAGAAGTCCGGTAACGCATTGTCGTACGTTCGTCGGCGCGCTTACCCGAAACGCACCTGCATATATACGCGTATACGAGGACACTAAATTAAGGTAAAAGAAAAAGTCAGAAAGTAAGAAGAGAGAAGGTTGAAGAGGCTGGAGCAATGCGCATGCATAGCTACGTTGACACGCATCGATCAATCATTCGCTAATTATGCCCGCGATTTCTTTCTTTCGGGGATCGCCGGCCATCGACCTGGCCAGCGGAAATTCATGCTCCGTTGTCCTCCGTGTCTTCCTTGTCTCTAAAAAAGAAACATGATCAGAAACATACACGTGAGAAACTATATTCTTACATCTGCAAATCTACCATCAGAATATTTCGTTCCAGCAATTTCAACACCAAAGATTGACAAGACTGTTTTCTTTCACCAGACAGTTTTGTTGAAATTCATATTTCTGTTTCAACACTCCTTCTTTTCCACTAACAAAGCATTTATTTGATTTTGTATACATGAATATATTAGGAAATTATTTGACTACGTGATTGGTTTTGAGTGTCCGCTTCACATAATTATTGCCTCAAGGATTTCAGGAAACCAAAAAATTTCTAGTCATTTTAGGGGAATTTTTAAGAAATTTTAAAAGAATTCAGAAGAGTTTCAAGTAATTTAAAAACATTCTTATGTATTTCAAAAGGAATTTCACACAGATTTCGAATTTAAACATTTTCAAGCCGTATTTCAAGGGATTTTAAATAATACTGAAATTTTCCGAACGTTGAAATCCTATGAAAGTAATGTTTTCTGTAATATCTTTTAAAGTTTATGAAAATATCATTAACATTTTTTTAATCTGTCGCAATTAATATTTCTTTGAAATTTTTTTTGAATACTTTAAAATCTGTTAATTCTATCTTTAAGGGCAAATTATAAACTATGACGTGACTATTTACCGACCGTTCCGTATTTTATAAGGTCCTGGACAGTTTTCCCTGGTTCTAACGTAGTGCATCACGCTTTCACTGGTAAATACCCCTCGTAAGGATAACTGATCAACAACCCCTCAAGATTAAAAAAATATTCTGTATTTACTATTTGCAATATTTGATTACTAAATTAGTTAGTTTTATGAAATAAAATTTTATTATAACAAAACATTGAAGGCTTTTTTAAAAGAATATACAAACATTTTAGAATTTAATCATTCAAGAAATTTTAGAGTTATAAAAAAAATTTCAAGATTTCAATATAATTTGAAAACAAAAAATGATTTTGGATTCTTTTAAATCTGTTAGATCTCTTAAAATATACTGAAATGTGTTACCATCCCCATAGAAAAAAATATAATGAGAAAATGTAGTTCAATAAAAATTTCCATGAAAACTTATTTAAATTTCTTAGAATATTATTCGTATTAGTCAACAATGTACAGATTAGTTAATTTTCCAATAAATAAATATATATACTATATTATGACCATTTGATATATTTTCACAAATAATGAAGTGTGGAAAATGTTCGGAATTCCATATTTTTACCGAATATTTCGTTTCGACGTGGAAAACTCGTCAATGTCCTATTTTATTATCAATAATGTGTTAGATTTATTACATTATTTTATGGTGGGAATACCAATGAAAAATTGGTATTAATAAGATATTACTATTATATCGTTGCCCCATAAATGCCCAATTATGTTTAAAAATATTTTTATTGAAACTAGAAATCGCTACTTATAGGGCAATATTTTAACCATATTTTAAATTAGACTTGCTGACATTTTTGGAAATGTAAAAAAATATATCAGCACACATTAAACTTGTTTTTTTTTTAAATACTGTAATTTTAATTAATTACAAAATTTTTTATTTTGAGAAACTCGGCTTTATTGCCTTGACTATAAATAACGAAGCAAAGACATTAAAGCCCTGTTCCTACTTACATTAAAAAATTTTTAATTAATTAAAGAAAGAAAAAATATATATAGAACAGTCGATAATTCGTAACGTCATAGTTTACGTTTCGCCCTTAATTAAATCTTCTGCAATCTCCTAAAATACTTTAAAAAAATATTTGGAAATCATTTGAAATCTTCTGAATTCCTTAAAATATTTCGAAATGTCTTAAAATATGTTTATCTTCTTAAAATAATTCTGTCTCTAAAATTATACGCTTACTTCATGACCTCCAGTTTATAGAAGCAGTTTCTATGATATGATTTTTTTTGAGATTAAATTTAAATTATTGAAGATTAAGATATTTTAAAATGAGATTTCTAAAAGTGATAAGCATACATGATTGACAAAGGCGCGAGTTTTAGCGCACGCATAAAATACTAGTTTAAATAAACGATTCCTTTAAAACGAATAGATAAATTTTAGAAGACTTGAAACGACATGTTTTTTTGCCTTCCATGGGTTGTCTGTCGTTCCACTGATCCACAGATCCACAGTAGGATGAGTGACCGTTTGATAAACCGTGTCCACATGACACCAGCTATTTGCTTAATCTAGCTTGACAGGGGATTGACATGGTGTTGTGACGGAATGGAGCGTCAGACTTTCCGCCTTGAACCCTCAGTCATAAAAGCCGATCTATTTCTTATAATAGACCAGCCAGTTTTGTATTGGTCGTAGCAGGTACCAGTTCGATGGTCAAATACCCGTTCAAATTTGCCGTCAACACGCCAATCCTGACACTTATACTGGCAGGGGCGTGCCGCATTCGATGGAAGCTCTTAAAATATCCCAAAATCCAGATAAGAATCACCGCTCGTTTCTCCGCATTGTGGTCGTTTAGTTGAGCGTGCGTAATTCTCCGTCCTGCGAATTTTAGGGTGCCCTGTGTAAGCGAAGAAGACGTTGTACTTTTTTTAAACTGTTTTCAATTAAGCAAAAATCGGCGAAGGACGCATACTTCATCCCACGTAACTTTTTCTCCTTTTCGAATAAATCAACTAAGCCGGCATTCTGCGGAAATCCCATGATTTATAGTCCCTCAGCCCTCTCTTCCTAGAAAATAATGTGTGGAGCTAATTAAAATGTAAAGCAATGTGGCTGCTAATTATCAAGATTATAATATCATACCATGCAGAAATTTCAATGTGTATCTTATCGGGGCCCTATCGGGTAGAACTTGTGCCAAATCTGGCTTTCTACGCGGGGCCGGACTCGAAATATAAACGCGGAACCTGCTCAGCGCCTGAATAGATGGCCCGACTTGATGGAACCCAATATGAATTGTCTGGTCCTAGCTATATTGTAGTTGCCTGATCCAGTTCCGATTAGATCCTCGTCATTCGTCCTATTGTGGCCATAAATATTATACCCGATCGGGGCCTGATTTGTAATAGAGTTCAAAGGCAATTTCTGCGCGGGAGAAGCGCGCTTGCGTTTGTCCTAAACAGGCACAGCAGCTGCGCCAAATGACAGAATAAACTATAAAGTTTGACCTAGCGTTTATTACTTTTGCAATCCGTGGGATAGAAATGATGAATTAAGTTCGAGTGTATCACCCGGTACAATCGCTCAATTAAAGCAGGCATCCGGTCCGTAGTAGCCCGCGTGTCCGTATAAGTCGCGAACTGTTTTTTATCCGCAGGGACGATTTGGCGCTAAAGAAAAGAAGTTGGACGCATCGATCGATCTGCAAATGTATCTGGATCGGGATACCAATCCCGGTTCGACGGCCTTTATTTCTTATAGTCAGGGTACGTTTTCAAGGGTCGTTAATTAATTAAGGACGTCAGAATCCGTCCAGCAGGATTCTGACCCGCTAACCGGCCTTCCATCCGAGTGAGTTGAGCTATATAGACTGTGCAACCACGCACGGTGTGCTAATTCGATTAAATGGTTAATTGCTTAATTTCGTTTAATGCCGCTCCGATCCGCTCCGCTGGCTCCTTCCCGATCACCCGTCCGACCGCCGCCCCGGACCTTTGCGTCTTCCTCCAATTTTATACGTCCTCTTCCCACCTTTCAAGGACTTAGAAATTCGATTCAAAATCTTCCCTATACTTTCTTGCATACTTTCTAAATCAATTTCTTATATTCCTTGTTTCAATATTTCCATTGGTTTCAGAATTTCATTGGCGAAAATTTGCTTAATTCAATCTATTTTCGTACACTCACAATAAGAATGAGACTGAAGTTTGCATCGTTTACGATAAACTAAAATTAAAAAAAGAATTTTCTCTATAACATATACAAGATTCAACATTTTCTTGTGGAAAGTGGTTGTATATAACCCAATAAATGAACCACCAAAGTTTCAACTCCGTCGTGCATTTGGAACTTATCCTATTTCATCCCTTCAAATTAATTAATGCGTCAAAATTAACCTTATTCGTTGGGCAACATTTTATTACTCATAATAAGTCTTCTATTCATGTTCAAAGATATCCTAAAAAGTTTCATCTCCCTAATTCATTTGTAATGCACCCCAAAACATCCCTTAGACCTAAAAGTTTTTAATAAGTATGGCATGAGTTCCATAAATGAGCTGGAGGGATGAAACTAGGTTTGCAATAGCGGCAAGATTTAAAACTTATTTCTTTAGACGTAGAGAATTCTTACGCAGGACTTCAATTTACTCCCTCTCACCTTCCCCATGTAAGAAACATAAGAAATTACCTATAAGACCTATTGGGTTGTATACAACCCAATTACTGAACCACCAAAGTTTCTACCCCTCAGCGCATTTAGAACTCACCCTACCTCATCCCATAGAATGAAAAAATGCATTATGGTAAAATTACCATACCGTATGCTCATCCCATAATAACTAAAAACTTTTAGGTCTAAGGGATGTTATAGGGTGAGTTCCAAATGGATTAGGTGGATAAAATTTTTTGGCATTCATTCATTGCGTTGTATAGAACACTTTCCACCAGAAAATTCACCAAAATTAGTCTAAATCGTTTAGTCAAAATTGTATTGCTGATAATAATTCTTTTCATTATTCAAAGACACCCTAAAAAGTTTCATCTCTCCAGCTACTATTTGGAACTCACCACATATTAACCCAAAAAATTTGTTGTTTATGATTTTGAGCTGGGAGAATGAAACTTTTTAGGGTGTGCAGTCCTATTATCATCAGTAAAATTTCAACTCTATCAATTAGAGAATTTTTAGTGCATTTTTTAAATTTAAGGGATGAAGTAGGATGTCAATAAAATTTTCACCCCACGATTTAGGGGTAATTTTTATGAATTTTTTAATTTTTTAAAGGATGAAGTAGTGTGAGTTCCACCCGTGCAGAAATTTTTATGGGATCCTGATGCAGCCCTAGCCAGTTTTCCCTAGTGCTAGTGTGGTTCTGATCCGAAAAACTGGAAAGGACTTAATTATATTTTAAAAAATGGTTTTAAGGGATTTTTTTAAGAATTTCTAAATAATTCACGGGATTTTCAAGATTTTAGAGTAATTTTAAGATTTTTTTAAGTGTTTCATGGGATTTGAAATTATATTAAAATATTGTTAAGAATTTTCTAAAAATTTCAAATGATTTTTAAGAATTTAAGGGGATTTCGAATGGTCTAAGCGATTCTAAACGATTTATATAGATTTCAAGTGATCTTAAAGAGTCTTTATAAAATTTCAAAAAAAAAATTCAAAATAGTTCAGGATTTTCAATTATTTAAAAATATTAGTAAATATTCTAAGGGATGTTTAAAGATATTAAAAAATTTCAAAGAAATTGCAGTTATCATAATATGTGAAAGGATTTACAAACTCTTGCAATCTTTTGAAATTTCTTTACATCTTTAATTGTTAAAAAATTATGAAAAAAATATAGTCATAAAATATAGTTTAATAATAATAATTTTTATGGAAACCTGGTTATAATTCTTAGAAAAATGTCCGTATTTGTCAACAATACACAATATTAGTTAAATTTTTTATATATAAGATAACAGCTATCTTGTATATCTTTGCATAAATAATTGTGTGGAAAAGGTCGGGAATTCCTTATTTGTACCGGATTTTCTTTAATGCCCTGTTTCATTATCAATAATATCTCAGTTTCATTACATAATTTTAAGGTGGCAATACCAATGTAACATTGGTATTATTATAAATAATTTGATTGAAAATAGAAATGCTGACCAAGACCTAAATGGGGCAAATCATTTATTGGGTTGTGTACAACTATACATTTTATCAGAAAATGTTGGATCTTGTATGTTACAAACTTCAGTCTCATCACTCAAACGAACTCTTGGGCTGAAACTATAACAAATGATGAAGTTAAGAATTTGAAAAATAAGCCCCATGTGTAGCAATAATTTACAAAGCTTACTGAATACAATATTACTTTCATTGTAACATATTGGGACATTACTAAGAGAAAGTGAAATGTCAAGGATTTTTTGAAGAATGATTGTACTAACCGCATACATATTTGCCCATCCACCTCCTGCTATTTAACATTAAAACCCATTAGTAATAATTCATCATCATCACAGATATCTTGATTAACTTTCATGTCATTATCGACTCCAATTATCAGAAGGTGCTTTAATAAACCTTTATTAATGTTACCTTCGCATCAGATATCATGTAGCTACGCTACTGTTCTAGGTACAGAGTCTACTCTGAATTAAATACATCTCGAAGGGCGTCAGTTTTTGCTTTCTACATTCCAATAGGTCGTGATAACGAAAAAGGAAAAAAGCAGATCGTGTTAAATTCGCAGCTGGATATCACTCACTTTTTTCGCTCTTCAAGGCCAACCAGCTACAGTAGTCGATCTTTCGATGATGGACTTGCAAGATCCCATGGAGATAGAACTCCAGTCAGACTAGGATAGAGACAGAATGTTTATTGCTACCGTTAATTGCTTCCTCGGCGGTCATTATCGTCACGGTTAGCTCGGTCATTTCTCTGGATAATGTAATACATATTACTTATGACTTGCGCAATGATACTCGCAAATAAAACATGCGATATCGACACGGATACGCGAGTCGATTCAAGTGTAATGTACTAGTAATGAGTATTCGAAAAACCTTCATACCTATAATTCAAACCACTGTATATTAATAATATAGGATTTAATCATTTATTTATGACACTTTTACTGATTGATCGGTGAAGCAATTTAGAGATAAAACCATATATGGAAGCCCCAAGAGAGTAAATATGAATTTATTTTAATCTGTCAGGTATGGAATGCATATAATATATTTAAATACCGGCAGTGGATTAATTAAACTCTTAATGGCGGGCTATTTATTATCCACATTAGCATTATGAAGTCCATTATTGCTCTCAATGAATGTACAATAATCTCATTTAGTATGGACATTTGCACAATTCGTGTTCAATTTGTCACAATATTTTCAACCGTAAACCATATTTCAAGTCGTTTAATGATCTATTCAAGAATCATCTATCTAAACAGAACTGACATTCACTGATCCTCGTATATTTTGTTACTCAATATGTTTGCGTTAGGAATTATTTTGTGACTCACTATCACACGACACAAACCACGAATATCCAAATGGCTATTATGAAATGTAAAAGAGGTCTTTTCATTGTGAGGGAGTATTTTCAGAAAAGTAAAACACATGTATAGGGGTTGTTGGTCTATGTATGAGATCATCTAGGACACATCGTGTGCCGAACGAGACTGGATGTTTGTTTAGCTGTCTCAGTTCCTCTTTAGTGCCCATCTACCTGCTCGTTTGTCTCCTCATGTTTGGCCTGAAACGTGTATTAGACAAACAGCATTAATACACTATCCGTCGCTGTCAACACATTAACTCTATACCTCGAATCGTGAGACAGGCATGACGTAATTTTCGTCTTGTTTTCTTATCGCGCCAGAGATAGCCAGTGTCGCGGCTTTTACACGATGTATAATGGTCTGACTCAAAGAAGAGACGATGCTACAGCTACAGGAAATTCACTCTAGTTACTTATCTCGCCCGATGTCGAGTCCACCGATATTTGGGAATAATTTATGCCTCTTGAAAAAAAATCAATTTACGTAAGAAAAGCGACTTTTGTAGCGTGTAGCAGTAATCTGAAATGCCACTTTCTGTACTAATTGGAAGGTTTATTTACATCATTCCGAGGCTCCGTGTAGAAATTGGCTCATTTAGTTCTGTTTAAAATAGGGTTCTGACAAGGCACTCTAATCGGGATTTCTGTTTTGAATAAAAATATTTTTATATAATTAGGAATTTATGGGGCAACGATATATGTAGTAGTAATATCTTATTAATACTAATCTTATATGCTACATTAGTATTCCCACCTTAAAATAATGTAATAAAAGTGAGATATTGTTGAGAATGAAACAGGGTATTAGAGAATTGTCCACGTCAAACTCAAACATCGAGTAAAATAATTATTACAATAAATATATAATAACATTTTTTCTTTCAAATTACTTCAAAATCTTACAACTTTTAAAAATTTGGTGCAATACTTTAAAATCATTTACAATCTCTTGAAATTCTATCAGATATGTGTATCTTGATATCTTTGAAATTTCTTGCAAAAATCCTTAAATTTTTTAGTATCATATAAAATCATTTAAATTTAAACAATCTCAACAGATTTTAAAAGATTTTTCAGAAGTCTTAAAAGAAGTTAAAAAAAATTTGTAATTATGTTTAAAGATTTCAATGAAATTCCGGAGACTTACAGACATTTCAAAAGATTTCACAGGATTTTTATGGATTTTAACAAATCTCCAAAGTTTTCAAGATATTAAAAAAATTTTTAAGAATCTAAAAATATTTTTTGTTTTGAAATTACTTGAGAACCTTGAAATAGATTCAAATTCCCAAAAATCTCCTAAAATTCATTAAAATGCCTTGAAATTTAAAAAATTTTAATAAAGCTCTTGAAAATCCTTTAAAATACTTAACTCAATTTTTCAATTAGTTGAAACTCATCTGAATTATGTCTGAAATTGTTTTAAAATACTTTAAAATCACTTAAAATATCTTGAAATCGCTTAGAAAACATTGATATATTAGAAATCTTGTAAATTTTCTTGAATTCATTTTAAATTCCCTAAAATCACTTGAAATCTCTTGA
>JAUESI010000010.1:9365004-9379924 GCA_032275145.1 Synergus laeviventris
TGTTTCGCAATCGGTAAGATAAGTAGAATCTAACGATTCTAAAATGAAGTCGTTCAAGTTTCGAGTTCCTCAGTAAGTTTACAAGCTCGATTGCATTTAAGACTCTATAAAACTTTATTGAGACTAAATACCCCAAGCTCGTTAACGACACCTGCTTATGTAAACTTTACAAGATGTAAGATACTTCGAGTCAGTTAATCAGCTTCCGATCCTCATCTAATTAAGAGGCGATGTCATATCTCTTAATGACCACAAAGTCCCCTTCGTAACACGATTCCCAAGATTAGGTGAAGCGAGATTTGGTGGAATTAGAGAGGGTTGAGAAGTGAAGTTCAGCAAACTAAAATGAACGAAGGGAGATTGGAAATGAGGATGTGAATGGAGCCAACACTCACGTGTAAGGAAAAGAGAAAAATGGTATTCTCTCCTAACATGACTGTTACCGCCGAGAAATTAATGGCAGTGTGTCTCTAATTGATATGTAGGATGACTCTCGCTTCTTTTTATATGCATATTCCCTCTCACTCATCTGCCTTAACTTTCAACTTTTCTATATTCTTATCTCTTACATTCTCGTACACACAATCTTACTCCTTCTTTTGCCAACGGTATCGCTTCATGCGATACCGATCATCGCCATTGCTTTCTTGGCACTAGCCCTTAACGATAGTTTAATCTTTCCGCCTGTAACGGGTGTTTCTTCTCCAGAGCATAAAATAATAAGCATTAAGCAAGATAGGATTTTTCAAAGAAGGGCTGCACTTCCTGCGTTGTGTACATAAAATAAGAAAATTATTGAACAATCTCAAATATATGGACAATAATTTATATATGTATGCACATTTTTTATTCAAGTACTTCTGTAGGTAATGAGAAAAGCAACGGATAAGTGCATTAGACATTTATATTAATATCTGTGGAATGTGGAAGACTTTTTCTAATTTTACTGGACTTTGACTCTCGTATATCTTCTCTTCTTATTCCCTCTTCTTTTTCGCCTCGTGACCTCCTCAAAAGTAATCTCATGCTCCATAAACTTCGCGGTAGCAGGTTCGAACTAAACTCGAACGAATTTATGATGTCTGAGATCGGTGATCCGAGGTTCTTGTTCTTGCAAGGTATCGATGTTTGGCCAGTGACTGACATCTAACAAGCACAATGATCTCGGAATGAATATACTGCGAAAGGAAATGAGGAAGATCTGTTTTCGGAACGTTCGGTTTTTCGTCGAAAAACAAATGACCCCAACCTCTAGGCGGTCTGGTGTGGCCAAAAGACTAACTTTGGTTTATTTGCTTCTCAACCTCACGTTAGCTTGGTCCCCTTTGTTCACATTCGTCTTTCAAGCGAGAGGGAGTTCACACTTCTCCTTATCGTAAGTTTACACGAATCGTGCCAGCGAAAACTCACTTTCAAATCATGTTTATCCACCATCCTACAGTTTATTATACAGTTTGCCTAGAATTTTTAGCTAGTCGTTTTTCTATCAGAAAGTTGCTGTATTACGAGTTGCGAAATGAGTTTCTTGTTTTATTAAGACGTTTTTATTATCCGTTGACTAAGCCATTGTTACGGTCTTTCGACCACATTTAAGAGCCTCTAAATTCTCTTGGAGGCGATGCTTAATCCCTGAATGACATAATAAGCGATCTTTTTCCTCCTCTCTGGTATATTTTATATTTCCGTGAAGAGGGATCATCACCATATGGCGAGGCCGAAAAAAAGATTTTTCAACGTTATTATTCCTATGGTATCCAAAGGATCGTCCCCTCTGTTCAAAAAACCGTGCGTGGAACCCAGCAGTTTGTTATTTGATGGCCTCCCAGAAACTACAGCGGTTTGTAAAATCAGATGCGTAAAACATTTTTTTATTGTCTTACCATCTTCTGTTTACTTTAGCGCTGCATGCAATCCTGTATCCAGTAATCTGTTATCCATATGCCATTATTTCTAGAGTGCACTATGGATCAGAGACGAAAAGTCTCATTAAGGCGCGTGAGCATAAAGTGGAATGTGGAATGAATAAATGTTAGAACGTATAGACGAGGTAGGGCAGACTCGAAAATTGGTTATAGCCATTGGTGCGTGAGTCTGCCGTTAATCAACTAATTCAGCCGAATGTTAAATTGCTCCGTTTGTACGACGGACTATCTGTCCTTCGGGTTGTCTGTCCGTCCATCCAGTCTGTTTGTCCGTTCGTCGGTCCGTAATCATGTGTCCGGTGATTATAGGACTTCATACTGATACCCACCGCTTACATAGGTGGATCCCGCATATTATTGTAAGTGCGTGTTGCCCTTCACGTTCTTACATCGCATCGGTGACGATCTCACCAAGAGGGCCATTTCATCAGGCCCGGCACTATATTCTCTTTCAATCTCTTCATTAAACACTGTCTTCCTCTAGTAAATAAACCCATTATTAGTTTTACTATCGCTATTAGCATCTTATGGCGATAGAAGATTGATTATGTGATTTGTAAAAATTTCACAATCATGGAGCGCAGAGTATCCATTCTGTTTGTATATGCTGTGATAATTGAGGAAGTCTTTTGTTTTAATGTTTCATTATTAAGATAACCACACACAACTATTACTTGTCTTGAAGAGAAATGAAGAGAAAAAGCGTCTTCCTGTTGTAGAAAGAATATGTCTCGTGGAAAAGGAGGTGGAAGGATTTCTATTGGTTTACAATTTGATGCTACATTTTGGGTTTTCACTAAAGGTTGATTGGAGGTAATAATATTTTTAAGACGAGAAAAAATATTGGAATGGTCAGGGTCAAGGTACGAAGGCTGCTGGGATGACACAACATAGCCAATTGTTTTCAGCTGGCCATAAGATTCTTTTGTTGGAACTAGAACTGTACAGAATTGTATATAATACGTTGCAGAAATGTTAATATGGATCTGATCGGGTTCCGATCTAGCAATTTCTACGCGGGTTCCAACAACTATCAATTATCAATTCGTCATGTAAATGAAATTAATAATTATGAGATATAATATCTTGAAGATTGGCAGACCTTGAAATTTTTTATTCCTAATTCAATCTGAAATCATACCCATATATTTAAATATACACAGGGTTGCATTCCACTCCTTAGGAATGTGTCAGGTTCACACACAGGGACATATGCGGAGACCTGAGCGCGACGAATCGTAAATCTCGTAATCGATTCGATATTTGGTTAGTTCTGAATTCGCCAAGGTCCACCGAGATTAAGGTTTGGTGCCACGTTACTGTGCTGGGTCTTTATGGGCTCGAAACACTTTTTTTTTTTACCGCCTAGGCTGGAATTAATGTCTGCTAACCCACACCACATGATTTCGATTTTAATTGCTTTTTTTTACATCTAGATGAAAACAATATTATGTTCCTATAAGAAATGATTTTACCAGGAATATTCTTATCTATACAAAGTTTCTTTGAGTTTCTAGGACACTAACGCTTCCCAGATGCATCAATTCCGTGAATGAACTCAAGTGTCATAACCATGGGTTACGCGACGTTATTTGACGTTCCTGGTTTTCTAATTTGGGATGTAAATCCCTTTGATGCGGACCACGTTTGCGTAAATACACTTCAATGGAAAATAAGCTTCTGTGTCTGTGCGCCCAAGCGAGAGAAACAATTTATTTAAACTGCAGTTCCGAAAACTTACGACACCATGTTGTTCTTACCGACAACAAGGAAAAGTCTGCGAAAGACATAATAAATGACATGTTTATGAAGTCTTTGAACATCTTGAATAGCCGCCCAAAAAGTTTCAAAACTTGTGGTTACGCAATAGAATAAAATTAGATTCAAAACATCTCCAAATACCAAAGAGACTGAAAGTGGTATCAGTTTAACACGGATTTTTTCGTTGCGATTGAAACGACCGATTTTTAATGATGAAATTCAAAATAGATGAAGCCAGGAATGGTATTTACGTTCTTATATTTCACAGCGCACCTTAATCCACTGAACCACATTTATTACCCAGCATGAAATTCCTTAGTAATTTTTTATTCTAACCAAACGGTAGGAAATGGTGCGATAAAGATTGAAACCTCTGCGGTTTCTGCTAGTTACGTTCAGTGCATACGGCGTTCAAATTGACTGCTAGCGTAATCTTTCCTGTCCGAAGCCATTTTCAGTAACTGCGGATGTACAAAGTATGCTCGTTTGCAGTTCGATCCAAACGATCGTTTCACAAGTCATTGGAAGACCAGTTTTCTCCAATTTTACCACACCTTTTTTGAAAAAAAGAAGAAACTCGTTAAAAGATTGTAAACCAGCGTAGGAAGTAATAGTATGAGCCTTATACCACTGTGGCTACGAAAGAAAATAGTAACAAGTAAAATATTCTTCTGAAGTAATCGTTGCACTTCAGTACATCATATTTATTTATCCTAATAGTTATCTAGAGATGGAAAATGTAGATTAACATAGACATCTTGAATTACCCAAGAATAAAAATACTTTCTCTTCCCTTTCGATCCTTGCATCACAGAGCTTTTATTCCATCCAAGAAAAGAGGAACTCTATCCGCCCCCGATTATGTTAACCACAAGCATGAAAGGGCTGGCATCCAGAAGCGGATGGGAACCTCGAGATCGAGATCATTTTCACAACCAGATCTTCCTTTTATAAAAAAATATGTTCTCGTTTAGTCTGGGTTTATGTTACAAACATAAAACCCATCTGCTTCTTTGCTTTTGTGGTTCCTATTAATCTCTTCCATGTAAGCTTAATTATATATAACCAAATGCTTTTCTTTCTGTTTCAGGTAAGTTGAACAAACAAACATCTTATTCGGAATGAGCGGTGATAGTGAAGTAAAAAAAGGGTGAGTTCTCCCTCGAGGAAATGTTAATTCAAATTATTCTCGCTGCAAAGTTCTTCCGGTTTCCTTTGTTTTAGAAATTAGTATTCTTGTCCTGAATATTTGCACACAGTTTTGGTCTTTTATAATTAAAATTTATTTGGATTGCGTGTGAAACGAAAGCTTTTAACAAATAAATTCTTTTGCAATGACAGACATTTTTAAGTCACTAATTATTATATAGGGTGTCACAAAAGTCCCTGGAGGGCTGGATATTTCCTCAGGTAAGATATTTTTCGGGGAGGTCAAGGTCGTTTTGAGAGTAACGTTCAACGAGTAATTCAATGGTGATCTTTATTTTGACCTAGAAGATAACCTTCAAGATAATTTGAAGGTCAACTTTTTTTTTAAAATCGATAGAGCAAGATATTTTACGTTTGAATATTTACCCAAGTCGAGTTCACAAGTTTTCGGGGAGTTCAAGGTCAAAATAAAGGTGACCATTGAATTTCTCGTTGAAAGTTATAGTCAAAGAATTACGTTGGCCTCCCTCATAAATATTTTACCCGAGGAAATATTTAATGCTTTAAGGTTTAAAGCATTAAATTACATATATTTAATTGTTTAAACATTGCTTAAAGTTTAAGCAATGTTTGCTCTTATCCAGCTACTGTATTCCAAATGTTGTACTAGTGCCTGGATATTAGGTTTCCAGTGCAGAAATTGCCCCATTGGGCCCTATTTAACATAGCATTCTGAAGAGACCCTGGTAGGGATTTCTATTTTCATTAAAAAAATTTTTATACAATTAGGTATTAAAGAGTTTTCCATGTCCAACCCAAACATGGCATCGAGTAAAAAAGGGAATTTCCAACATTTTCTACACTTAATTATTTATGAATATATAATAGATGGTTATATTCATATATTAGCAAAATTAAGTAATTATGAAAATTATTATTGAATTACATTTTATGGTTAGATTTTTTAATAATTTTTTTTAATAAGTGGAAATTTAAAGAGATATTAAAAGACTACATAAGTTTTCAAGTAATCTCAAAGGATTTCAACAGATTTCAAAAGGTTTTAAGAGATTTCAACAAATTCTTAACATTTTGTCTTTTCCATTGCTTCAAAATCTTGCATCTTTGAATAATATTTTGAAAAATTTTTCAGAAGACCTAAAAGAAATTAAAAAATATTTTTAGTTATTTCTAAAGATGTTAATGAATTGAAGAATAAATTGAAACATATTTCAAAATATATTTCACAGGATTTTTATGGATTTCAACAAATCTCAAATTTTTTCAAGAGATTTACCAAATTTTGAAGAATCTAAAAATAGTTTTTGTTTTGAAATTACTTGAGAATCTTCAAAACTCTCTTACATTTTTTCAAATACCTTAAAATCACTTGAAATCTTTTGAAATCGCATTAAACTCCTGAAAATCAGTTGGCAACTCTGATGTCGATTTTCAAATAGAGGCAGCGAATAGAAATCCAACCAATGGGTGAAAAGATATTGTGGCTTCAGATATTCCTATTTTTTCTGAAAAATATAATAACTACTTAAGTAATCAAATATTACAAATAATTATTCCAAGAATAGTTTTTTAATCTTGATGGGGTATTGACAAGTTTTATTCAGTTGGGGTATTTACCAGTGAAAGCGTGATGCATTTTCAACAACTAAAGCTGCACCCATATACGTATAACCGCAGTATTTATGTGTATCAAAAGTGCAAATCTCTGGATCTGTAATGTTCAAATAACTGCGGTGCATGTTGGCGCCCTATCGATGCTGTGTTCCACATCTGAAATCGTTTAAAAGACAAGTTTTTAGATCCGACCCATTGTCTGATGCCAATTGTATTCAGCAGTAAATTAATTATAGACGAAAGGGGGATCAACAGTGATTAAGGCAACTCTATCTTTAGATCCATACTTATATTACTGATGGTGTGTATTTTTTTCCCTGTTACATTGTGAACTCTACCTCCACTTGCACGTATGTACACCATCAGAGGGAACTTTGTAGGCATCTATGTTAAAAATAACACACCCAATAGTAGTGATGACAGTGTTTTGCGAGAGTACACTACCTATATCGTCGCATTGTATACGACTAGATTTTTTAACATGCACAACATAAGCAAAATCAGTAATCCGCACTGGCAGGTCTGCACCCGACTCGTGATTCAGTACACGCTTTTCACGGAGGAGCAAGTCCAATGATTCCCCTGCAAGTTATTTTGATATATTAAAATTTCAGTATTTTCCACAACATCTATATATTACTATAATTTTATTACAGATGGTTTTACTTACTATTATTCTCATCTGAGGAAATCAAAACCAATTAGATGAGAGCCAATTTCACAAAGAATTAACAGATGCAAATCCACTTTTTCTGACATTTTGCAAAGTAAATGATATGGTTCAGAATTTCAGATAATTGAGTTAACATTTTTTTATATCTGCTCGGAAGAGGATATGAATTTAGAGACTTTGCCTGGACTGTTGGCTTTGTAGAATCTAACTTTATTTGGTTTGCTTATGATTCTAAAGCCCTTGGCAAATGAATGGTTTGGTAACGACAAACACTGCTAGTTATATGATGCATTTGTTTGTTAATACCAAGAGGATACCTTTTTAAATCTAAAGCGGTTTATTTACTTAATAATCAATATAGTTTGGTATAGCAAAAAAGTTTCCATGATCATTCCTAGAACTCGTACTTATTTTTTAAACATTACTTCTTGGACTTATCCTTAGCATTATGATAGAAAATGGTTGTTTGCCTCTTATCTCTCAAATTGACATCTATCAAATACATTGCATATTTCCCCTGTTATGTTACATGCATTCATTTGCTTTTCTTCACATATCCCACATTCTTTAGGAACTGTTGATGCAAAGTGTAAATAACCGCTTCCTCGATAGTGTTTTCCATGTGACTAGCTTATCTCGAATCCTGCTTTGGTATGTCTTACTTATGCTAACACGAACCTCGCTTTAGTTTCGCGTTATCTTCTCTGTATTGAATGACACATTACATATTCGGGACTTTACATGGTATTTCCAGATCTCTTTACTAAGTAAATAATGTCAGCTGTCTTTGATGTTTGCCGTTCTTAGAAAATTTGTCACATTCTTATCTGACGACTGAACTCACAATGGTCAGGAACTACTCTGAAAGTCAATTCAGAAATACGGTTTTATTAACAATACTTTTAACTGTATATAATTTTTTAAAAACAACACATACTACGTTCCATCTTGCCAAAAGAAATAAAATCTTAATCTCGCCGATTATTAAATCGTTGAAATACATTCTTCGGAAACGAGGCGTGAACGCTTTGTATGAAAAACGACAAGCATAGAATCGAGACAAGGACTGTCATTAAATGTTGCGCATTGACGCTAATCTGGCATACCGATATTTTATATATAAAAAAAGAGATCAGTGATAACTGCCCTTTGAAACGAGTTACATATTTTTCTTTTTTTTTTTGTTAACAATTCGAAACGACACTCTGTTTTGCTGACACTAATCCCAGAGGGCAGATAAAATAGACTTTTAGAAGGAGACACAGAGATACTTACAGAGAAGGTGTAATTATAAAATATATATCAAGTGGTGCCAATCCTAACGACCTACACATTTGATTTCTTTGAATGAGAACTTTCCGCAGACCACAAAAATTGTTTATCTCAAGTTTTCGATACTTTTACAGTTTTAAAAGTTCTGCACATTATTTAGAACACCTGAGTGGTCATTGGGTGAAGACCACTCCTACTTCCTTTTAGGTACTTATACCCCATATTAGTACAAAATGAGAATGTACAACAACTGAAAGTGTTTCCGACGTATCATGGCAGGTTTCGACGTAGCGATCAGAATCGGCATAAATTGGACTACGTTAATCGGTAAACGAGCTGATCGATAATTCGATATTTGATTCGACATTTACATTTAATTCGACGCCGATGTGATCACAGTGCGAAAGCAATGTTTCCGCGAGCATGATTCATCGGCTTGTTTCATTAGCGATGAATGCCATACGTAATTGGCAAAATTATTCGATAACTCTTCGTATCTTCTTATCTTTAATCTTCCTGGCGAACTCGAGTGGCGGTAAATGGAGTATATAGCTGAACTCGACAGGAAATCGGTTGAACAGGTTAGCTTGGTCGTAATATTTGCCGCAGGCACGCGCACGTGAGTAGACAGACACAAAATACTGATCAAAATCCGGAGAAAGAGGCGGCGTACGACGTTTGAATATTTAAATCACACCAACATTGTAATGAGTGGTTGCATATCGATTATCAAGACCCTTCACGGGGAGGCTCTATTTACTCTGATTTTCAACGATCTTCAGTTACGGAACATGTCAAAGATAAATTGCTTGAGATAAATTCTTTCAGATAAATTGGTTTCTTCTCGTTCTCTTTCCTTCGATTCTTCGATTCTGCTCTCCCGTGCAGAAATTTGTATGGGGTCCTGATGGGGTCCTGGACAATTTTCCCTTGTTCTAGTGCGGTCCTGATCTAGAAAACTGGAAAAGATCCCATAATGTGCGTCACGTTCTCACTGGTGAAAGGATCCAAGTATTTTTAATTATATTCAAGAATTTTAATTATTTTAAAGGATTTTAAGAAATTTTAAAAGATTTCATATAGATATCAAGATTTCTTATAGCAATTCAAGAGAATTAAAAGGATTTTATGAAGTTTGACAAGATTTCCTAAAGGATTTCAAGAGAATCTAAAGCGATTTAAACAGATTTCAAGCGATTTTAAGAAATTTTACATGATCTAAAATATATCGAGGTTGCCTAAAGGATTTCAAGTAATTTTAAGGAATTTAAGGGGATTTTAATTAATTCCAATTTATTCTAGGCAATTTACAAAGCTAAAGACGAAGATAATGTCGAAGATGATGAGGAATGAGAAGAAGGTTTAAAAGGATTTTAAGAAATTTTAAAAGATTTCCTAAAGGATTTGAGGAGAATTTAAAGCGATTTAAATTCTAGGGTTTTCAAAAGCATTTCAAGTGTTTTTATGAGGTTTTGATTCATTTAAATCGATTTAAATAGACTTCAAATGATGTTACAGTATTTTACAAGAAATTTAAAATCAATTCAAATGAATTTCAAGATTTTCAAGTGATCAAACAATTGTATTAAGTATTTCAATGGATTTTAAATGATATTAAAGCATTTTAAAGAGTTTGGAAAGAACTCCAAAGAATTTAATGATTTCAAGAGGTTGTAGAGAGTTAAAAGAGATTTCAAGTGATTTTAAGTAATTTCAATTAATTAGAAATTAATAAGTAATTTCAACAAAAAAAAATTGTTTGAAATCTTAAAAATCTGTTAAATCACTTGAAATCTGTTGAAAAAAAAAAGAATATTAATCATAAAGTGTAGTTTAATAATAATTTATAAAATCTGTTTTAAAGTTCCAAGAAATATGTCCCTGATTGTTAACAATAAACATGTTAATTACTTTTTAAATATATAAATATCACCATCTTTTATCTTATTTTTACCTGATTTTTGGTTTTGACGTGGCTAAAAGTGGAAATTTCTACTCGTGATAAAGTTGATCAACATTTTAATTAGACCTATCCATAATCAAAATAACTTCAATACTTGAATAATCATTCAAAATGAACTTTTCAAATTTTCTCTGGGAACTATTGTAACCCGATCCAAGTGACGTGAATGGGTTCGATATCCCAAGATATTTTGTTGCACCAACTTTTCAGATTATAGAAAATAGAAAAGACAGGCATGATGAATAATGTGAGGAAGAAAAGAAGCTTTCGCTTGGCGGTGATTTTAATGGAAATTGAGACTGGCGTGCGGAGTCGGCGGTTGGTAGAAAAATGTCTTGAATAACCATCACTTTAAAATCATTAGACATCCATTGACTACAGGGAACAAAGAAATGAGCTCGCCTACGTAGATTCGCGGCACAACATCGATATCTCCGGAACGAGAATAGCCCCAGACCCAGAGTCCTGACAGCTCAGACACATCATCCCACCTTTTCCTACGTTTATTAGGGATCAGAGAACTAATCCAGTTGTTGCGTGACCTTTTCTTCTGATCCTTTTTTCCTGTTGAATAATAATAGACCCATATCAGCAAATCATACAAAAAAAGATCTTTAACATACATATATACTATTTTCATTTTCTCAGCTACCTTCTTTGATGATGATTAGACATCAGACATCAGATAACTATAATAATCCATTGCTTGCGTGCGCATTTCAAAATAAAGAGAACAAGATTCTGGTGAATCTCAACGGTTTGTAAGTTTCTCTATATACCCTTTACCGAGTTTGACTGCTGGCATGTTCGAAATTTTCAAGACGGACTCGTTCCATTCTGAGAAGCTGCTGCCACCCTCCGTTATATGAGGCGCGAATGGCACGAGAGGCGTGTAATTGGACATGTCGAGTGTTGTAAGCAAGTACGTTAGCATTCGGCCTTGTTCTTATACAGCGCCTGCTTCTTGGTCCACGGCGCTTAGTGTTGAGAGAGCGATGATGCACAGTGACGTGCGCCAGTGTTCCAAGAGTGAGAAAGAGAGAGAAAGTGATGTGAAAAGTGGACGAGAAAAAGAGAGGAGATACGGTAGTGAGAGAGAAAAGAGAGCTCATGAACTACGTAAGAGAGCGGCATCATCAAACATTTTACCGCTAGGCGAAGCGATGATGGATAACCTTTGATGAAATCATTCATACATCAACTCATCCCCATGGTCAACCGTCGAGAAACACTCATTTGCTTCGTTCCGTTAATCTTTAATTACCCATTGATTTATTATTGGCCAAGTTGTTACGCTTGTTCGCTTTGTACCATATTTGTTTCCTTGATAGCCACTCCTCTAACATGTTACACGAATATCTCTGCAAAAAACTAACACCACTATTTTCCCGACTACTCATCGCAGCTCCTGATTTTGTGACCTACTAAATAAGATTGTAAAGTCAGATTGTGAAGTACGAATTTCATTACTCTGATCACTATTTTATAACTTATTCAGTCCCAGATTATAATTCTGTAATGTAAAATTGATCCTCTTTCTATTGTACTTCCAGTAATTAATTTTAAATACTTTCGGAAATCCCCGTGCAGAAATTTGGAAGGGGTTCTGGTGAGGCCCTGGCCAATTTACCGTAGTTCCAGTGTGGTGGTCTTTATTTCAAAACTTGGCTATGGACCCCACAAGGCGCATCATGGTTTAATCACGGATTAATTATTTGTAATATTTGATTACTTAACCTGAATCTGAAGCCACAATTTATTTTCTCCATTGGTTGGATTTATATTCGCCGTCGCTTGTACTTTAAAATCAAGATCAGAGCTTCGAGAGACTTTAAAGATTTTAAAGGAATAAAAAATTGTTGTTAAATACTTCAAAAGGGATTTTAAATGATATTAATGAATTTTAAAGGATTTTCAGAAGATTTGCAGTGATTTTACGTAATTTAAGGGGATTTCAAGAGATTTATGTGATTCTAGGAAATGTAAAATTATTTCAAGAAAATCTACAAGTTTCAAAGAGATCAATATTTTATAAAAGATTTAAAAATATTTTAAGTAATTTTCAGGAATTTAGAGTGATTTCAATTGATTCCAAGTGGTTTTAAATTTTTTTAAAATAATTTCAAAAGAATTCAGACTAGTTTTAAGTAATTTAAAAATTCTGTTAAGTATTTTAAAGGATTTTTAATGATAATAAAGAATTGTATTTATAATTGATTTGAAAAAAACTTCAGAGAATTTTCAAGAGCTTTCACAAGATTTAAAAAATTTCAAGACATCTTAAAGGATTGCAAGATATTCTCTCTAAATTTCTTGAATTTCATTGAAATCTTTAGAAATAACGTAAAATATTTTTGAATTTCTTTCAAGTCTTCTGTAAAATGTTTTAAAATCTGTTGAGATCATCAAAATTGAAGGGATTTTTAATGATACTAAAAAATTTCAAATGATTTTAAATGAATAACAAAAAATTGAAAGATTTGACAGAAATTTTAAAGGTATCAAGATATCTGAAAGGATTTCAAGAGTTTTCTGGAATTTGAAGCGATTTGAAGAGATTTCAAGTGATTTTAAGGTATTTACATAATTTAAGACTTTCAAGATTCTCTGAAGCAATTTCAACACATAAGAAATATTTTTAGATTCTTTAAAAAAACTTTTAAGATATTTTTGAAATCCATGAAAATCACGTGAGATCTTTTCAAATCTCTTTAAATTTCTTAAATTTCATTGACATTTTTAGAAATACAGTAAACTATTTTTAAATTTCTTTCAAGCCTTTTAAAAAATCCTTTAAGACTTGTTGATATCGTTGACATTCAAGGGATTTTTAATGATACTAAAAGATTTCAAAGTATTATAAACGAATACCAAAAAATTTAAGGATTTTAAGAGATTTAAAATCATTTTAAAATGTTTTAAATTGCAAGATATTCAAGTATTGGAGCTGTATTACGTGAGCACTTTTTCGATAATTTTTAACCCCTTCCTCTTTTTTTATAAGCAACAATAAGCATTCCCTTAACCCCACCCCCCCAATATTTATATTCAAAATATATTTTTTAGTCACGAAAGAAAACACTATTAGTTTTTTGAAATGAAAATGTATTTACTTTCTTATAAATAATAATAACTCCATTATAGAATATTACATCGAATTTTCAAACAAAGAAACATAAAGCTTTTCTAGAAACTAAAGTGAACGGATATTGAAAGCTAAAAATTTTGGGAATTCTTTATTTCTACCCGATGTTTGAGTTTGAGCTGGAAAACTCTTCAATGCCGTTTTTCATTATTAACAATATCTCAGTTTTATTATATTATTTTAAGGTGAGAATACCAGTGTAAGATTGGTATTAATGAGATATTACTATACTATATTATATCGTGCCCCATAAATGCCTAATTATATAAAAATATCTTGATTGAAAATAGAAATCGCGACCAGGGCCTCGTCAGAACCCTATTATAAATAGAGCTAACTGTTGCAATTTCTGCACGGGTGATTGTACAAAAAATGTTTCTGATAAACTGTGTGGATATTTCGAGCTCTCGATTTAAATATAAAGACAATAAATTATTCGAGTATTTCTGAACTTAATTGACAATCATGACTTTGATACGTCATTAAACAGTGAAAATCTCGATAAACACACGTGGCGCGATCGATAAATCACTAACGATGGGACAGTGCACTTAGCCAGCATCTAATCTATTATTGAGAGTGTCAGTGCGTCGGCGTTACATTAGTGCGGGGCGTTAAACGTCAACTGACGTTTCCACTGTTCCAAGGGTTGCCTGTACGTATACGTCGACACTAGTTCAGAGTTCATATGTGTGTGGATTCTGGCCACTATAATTTATTTCAAGTAATATCGGGCAAATGTTCCTGCAACATTTGGGAACGCAGCATCTGAATGGGACAAACATCGAGTAAATTCAAAGCATGCTTTCCTAAACTTCTCGCCATTAGAATTCGGAATCCGAGAAGAGACACACTCTTTAATGAGATCAGATCCACTTTGAACCCGCCTGCACATAAATTCCGCAGCCAAAAGGAATTTCCTTGGACATGGTAAAGAGAAATGGCAAAGGTAAATGGTAAAGGAAAATGGTTTTCTCAGAAACTATCACTCGTAGAAAAAAATGCTTGCCACAAAAATTGTGTATTTCGGAGGTTTCACCTTTTCGGAAGTACGCGGCAAAAATTGCTTTGAAATATTTATACGTATCATAACTCTGACGGTATTATTAAAACTAGCCTTGATTTATAATTTAGCGCCTGGCTCGTAATATCGTAATATAATATAATATATGCTAATTGCGTAGAATTTGAATTTTATTGTTAATGAGTTTGAGTAACAGGGTGCACTTTCACTTCATAATTATAACATTTTTTTTCTACCATGAAGTATAAGAAGGATCTAAATCTTTTAATCTCAAATGGCCTAACAAGTATATAAAAAGGGCATCTGATCCGGAAGCCGGACATCTACCCTATACTTTTCTGATTTGAATCTTAATTTTAATTTTCCTTCTCATTAT